>PVKA01032402.1:0-11106 GCA_004027165.1 Ctenomys sociabilis
AATGGATATGGTCGACAATTTCTTTGAATAACTCACTATGGTTGTAGAATGCTGGACTGTGTTGGATTGTGGTGTCAAGTTCAAGCACCTAAGTTAGTTGAATGTCAATGGACTGCCCACTTTTGACAGGTGTAGACAAAGAAAGGGTTGTAGAAAGAAAAAATCATGATGTGTGTGTATAGACAGTACAGTTGGGATAGATAACTCTGTGCTTCTACATAATTCTATGAGAGGCAAGATCTGCACTAATGGTGGTTGGACAGGATATTATGTCAGCTTTTAGTACTATGGTCATCCACTAGGAAAATAATTATTGAATTTTTGATATAATTCAGGTATAAAAAAATAAGATAAGTAAGCAACTATACTCTTAATTCACTGATAAGAGATATCTGCTAAAATAATATCTGTAAATATGATATGTATGCACCTTGTACAATACCAAAACATTATGAAAATAGTTTGCAATGTATTAATTCATCAAATGTGTATGGTTAAGGTGTCTTGAAACTGTCTGATTGACATTTGTATTTTAATAAAATAAAAATAAATGAAAAAAAAGACACTGATAAAAAAAATAGAGCAGAATATAAAAGTAATAGAATCATTGAATAAGCAATATAGGAAAGAAATGGAATGCATGAAGCAGATCCAAAGTGATATACAGGAACTTAAAACCTCAATCACAAGCTGGTAAAAACATTTGAATGAAAATGAGAATAGACTTTCAGACCTTAAAGACACCATTGCAGCTAGTGAAAAAGTAAGCAAAGATCTCTTAAAAACAACTATGGTGCAGGAAAAAAACAATTCAATACCTGCAACATGATGCAAAAATGAACAATGTGAGACTAAGAGGCATCAAAGAGACTGCCCTGCTGCCAGACCCTGAATGACCCAGAGCGCAGGCCCAGCAGGAACCCTTCAGCAGAACTCCCTGCAAAGAGGCTAGAGGCAAGACCCACCCAGCTGATTCACGAGCAGAACATCTTGCCAATGAGACACAAAGGGTTCACCTGCAAGGCTGCAGCACGAAGAAGTGTAGTACAGCAGCCAAACCCAAGCCACACCCACCTGGAGGACTCTGAACTTCCTAGATCCAGACCTGCTGCAAAAGTAGTAAGTGAGCTTAAGGCCAGCCTGAACTGCATAGTGAGACTCTGTCTCAAAAAGATAAAAAAAAAAAAAAAAAAAAAAAAAGTAGGTGAGGGGTTCATGAGCGCCAAAGGGGGGCTTGTATGGGGACTGGGAGTTGAGTTTATCCTGTGATTAGATCTGTTTTAGGTGTGAGGAATACTAGGGCACAAGTCCCAGTCCAACTGGAAAGGAGATAAAGATAAGCTAAAGTTCCACAGAGCCAAGATAGTCCTGTCAAGTCTAGGCAAAAGTGTTTGTGACATTTAGGAAGTGCTTGTGTTTCTTTATTTTAGAGTCTTACAACCAGAAGTCATCTGTGCACTAGGGCTGCTCCAGTGAAAGGAAAGGGGGTGACGCTTGGCATTTTGGCTGGATGGCTCCTAGAGTTTTGTTTTCCCAATGTAAAAGGAACTTCTCAGTATCTCATATTAACCATTCATGTGAGTTTTAGAAATTAGGTAGGAGAAGACAAGTGGTTGGAGTGGATAACCAGTCCAGCCTGTGTCTTTCTACCTCATATGGGACTGCCCATGGGAACCAAGCTCCAATGGTGAGATAAGGACATTGGTGGCCAGTGCAGAAGGAAAAGTTGTTGTCAAGAAGTTTGGAGGTGTCTAGGGTCACTGGTCCCCTCAGACAATAAATGGGACCTGATTCCCATTAATGAGGGAGGTGAACTTGTGGTAAGCACATGGTGAGGGTAAAGTTGCAATCAGAGTTGGATAGGCCCCCCAGAGGGTTTCCTCAGGGAAATTGAATGGGGACAGGAGATGCAGAATGGAGCTTGGATATAAAATTTAATATTGAGGGCTACGGCAGTTAGAATAAATCATCCAGAGGGAGTAATGGGGTGGTGGTTATGTGGGTCTCTTTTACTGATTTTTCAGTGGGCTATGTGAGGTCTAAAATAGTTGTCATGTGGACTTAGCATAACATCAGTTGCTGGGTGGGACTGCAACCCCTCAGAGGTGTAACATGGAGCTGGAAAAGCACATCCAGAAGTCACTTGCCATAAGTGATTGGGACTAATTGAGAAGGGTATGGGCCCAACTGAGTGTTTCTTGTAAGTAAGGTGGCAATGGAGGGGAATGGTTTGGTTAAGGTCCCATTGGAATCCTGGACATCTGGGGTGAGGAACCCAATCAGGAGGAAGGTGGCAGTGCAAAGGCTCTTCTGGGTAGGTGTTTGTTTGCATGGAGTCAACAGGAAGCGAACAATGAGAAAGGTGTTTTAGTAAAGGAAAATGTTGAAAAGCTGTCATGGAGGAGGGAGAAGATTTGGGGGGTCTGGGAGGCAGAAAATGGGCATTTACCTTGTTTAAGGAACCATCCCCCCCCCCCCCAGATAGGGAATGTCTGGTACTGTGAACTTTCCTCAGTGGAGTAGGCATGAGTAATGCCTGTAAGTGAGAGATATTGACTCTGCAGGGCTTGTGGGGGGGTTGGCAGAAGAGGTTTTCCTTTTTAGTCAGCAAAATAATGTCTTTTTGTAATAGTGTCTGTAGGTTTTTGATGTCCCTTGCAATGAATGACTCCTTCCTGCATGGGGAGGAGGGCCACCTTTCAGAGTGCCTTTATTATATTTGAATTGACGATAGAAGATCCCACAGTTGTAAGAAAGCCCTTCTCAGTCCAGATTGCTGTGTGACTGCGGAGAACATGGAAAGCCTATTTTCTCAGTCAGTGTAAATGTTGACCATAGTCCTTCTTGCCAGAGTGAGGGCTCAGGTGAGAGCCATGAGTTAGCCCATGGTGAGGTGGTATTTGCAGGGAAGGCCTGGGCCTCATAGTCATGTCTATTGTGACAATGGCAAATCCTACCTTTGTTGTCAAGACAGCTGAGGCCTTGTAAGAGTTGTCAGCTATGAACCAAGTGTGTTGAGATGTCAGTATGGGGAGATTTGAAATGTTGGGGAAATGTTTGGTGTGCAAGTCTGTAGTAGTTGACACACTGTCAACTTGAGATGTCAGAAGATTGGCTGGATTTGCTCCAGGCTGTTCTGGGCCATGGGGGCCCCAGGCCCACCCTATGGTGCAATGGTTCCCACCCCAGAGTGACTCAGCACAAAAAGTGTGTATATAAAGGATTAGAGGAAGGCCTCTCCACCCTGCTTCCTTGGCAAAGTTCTGGTCTTCACTTTGCAACTGTGCCACTTCAGAGGAGCTCCACAGTCAGCATAGAAGGAAGAGAGAGGCTTGATGGATGCTGCACCTGCTGCTTCTCCTCTGATCTTCACTGTTTTCTGCCTCCATGAACTGCTGCCATTTGCTGTGGTGCCAATGGAGTATAGACTAAAACCTCTACAAACTTCGAGCAAAATAAACCTTTCCTTCCTTAATTTTGAGTATCAGGCATTTGTCCCAGCAATGAATAAAAAGTAACCAATACAAAGTATAAGAGAGAAGAGAAATCATACTCCCAAGAGTGATCTGATCTTGAATTGTGATCTGTGTTCTATAGCATAGAGAGGGTCAGAAGGCAGGACCCGGGGCCAAGGTGATCATGGGAGTCTCAAGAAAGAGAGCATAAAGTTGTATGAGTTGTGGAGCTGAAAGTAAGTGAGGGGCGTGGAAGGAAGAGAGAAGGGCTCAGAAATCATGGGAAGCATATAAAGAGATAGGTGCATGAAAGGTGATTTTTCTGGCTTCTCATAGCATGAGTGCAGCAGCTGCTGCCACTCTAAAGCAAGAAAGTCATCTCTTATGGTGGGATCTTGTTGCCAGGAAAGGAAGGTGAGTCCACAGGGTATACAGCCTTGACTTAGAATTGCTGCTGTGCATTCCTTGTGTTCTGTTTATGTAGAGAGGAGGGGTGGAGGGTAGTGTAGAGAGGAATAAATTTTCAGAGGAATTATATAAAGTAGAGAAGAGAGAGAGACAACAGAGGGCAAGAAAAGCCAGGACATCTGGAATTTTAGACCACTTCCTGAGGCTATGACAAAAATTGTCCAGATCCTGGAGGCTTAGAAAGTCAAATCTTTCATTAATTGGCCATTTGATTGATTGTCTGATTTGTAGGCTGGCCAAGCCATACTGCCAGCCTACAGAAGGAAATGGGGCATTTTGGCTTCAGGTCAGGAGTAAGATGGAGAAGCTTAAGGTTTTTAAGAATGCAAGCTAGAGTAGATGAAGCAGGAACTGAAGAGGCCAAATTACTCATGTTGACTAGATCACAATTGAAGTGAGCTTCTCAGGAAAGAAAGAGAACATCTCCAGTCAGTTTCGTGAGGCTAAGAGAGTGGATGGTCAACCAAGTCAGGCAGCCCCAAGATTGGGCAGACCCCAGGAGGTCTGACTCCCAGAAGGGTGAGTGTGACAAAGCCTGGGTTTTGTGGTGCACAACTCACTGTGAGTCTTAGAGGTCAACAGAGGTGTAGAAGAGAAGGGCGATAAGCCAAGATAGCAACAATGCAATTGAGATTGGATCGACACTTACCCTATCTCAAAAGGAGGGTCAAAATCAGCATCCAAGCCAAGGCAGGATGGCCACAGGTCTGATGTCAGTAGTGGCCTCAGTGTACTTAAGTGGGGTCTTGGGGAGGGGACATGGGACTCTAAAAAGGGACCTCAACCCTCTTCATACAAGACACCAGATGTCAGGCTACACCCCAAGCAGCAACTGAGATCACTAGGACAGGCAGGTATGAAACAAACAGTGATGACTTTATTTCTGGGTGCAGCTTAATCAAAGGTAGGTAAGAAGGCTAGTGCCCATAGACAAAGGAAGAAAACATGCTTTACAGACTAGTGGAAACATGGGAGGGGAGAGTCATACAGAGGAAGAGGGAAAACATTTTTCCAGGGGTCATTGGAGGGTCTGATGACTCTTTGGTATGAAGGGGAGTACAAAATGACAGTGGTTTTCTGCTGATTTAGTGTGATATTCTGTAGGGTTTCCCATAAGCCGGGAACCAGGCCTTGGAGCCATCCTAATAAACAGATTTATTTTAGTCTATCAGGCTGGAGTGGGAGGGGGAATGGTTCCTTCTTGGACAGAGTGGTGATCTGTAGGAGTTTTTCTCTTCACATTGGCAGGGGTCCAATTATGAGGACCTAACACCTGTCCGATGAACGTATAGACAACCACAGAAAGTTGTAATGCAAGTCTCTCACTGTCCAGAGACTCAAGCTACTGTAGGAATGTGTGAAAGAACTGAATTTTCAAAGAGTAGGAATAAAGAGGTTTGTGTCTTGGTTTCTAGCATACTGGTTGTTGAGGCAGATTATGACACTGGTGAATATGTTGCCACTCTTTGATGAAAATAAAAATTTTAATGAAAAAAAGAAGACGAAAAGGAGAAAGCTAGGAGAATACTTATTGGAAATAATAACAAAAAAGCTCTTTATGAATACCTAAGAGGAGATTTGGGGGGGCTGTCTTTGTTTCGGCCATACATAGATAAGCAGAGTATGAGGCTTTGTAGAGTGTTAAAAATCACTTAATGCTTAGCTGGATCTTAGCTGAAAACTTGTTACAATGCATTTCAAAGGTTCTCAAGCCTGGAGGTTAGGGAGCTGCTAATTTAGCATACTCTGTTCCTTTCCTGAAAGAAATGTCTACTTTCATTTTATCTTTTTCATAGTTTAAGTTCAACTAGCTATATGACTCAAATCGGCTCTGAGCTCAGTGTTCAAGTCTGTGCTAGTTTCTTTATCTAGTCAATGCTATATCAGAAGTTACACTGCCTAAATTATTCCACTGCTCTTCTCTGCCTGTTCTCCATCCTCTAGAGCCAACCCTGTCCACCTCTACCCCAGCAAAGTAAACCCTTCCATCCGGAGAACCCCCACAAAGATCTCAGGCTAAATGCTATCTTCACAATAATGTCTGGGCCACCAGCTTCTTTCTTTTTATGAATTTTGATATGATTTAAATGAAAAATATCTTTCATTACAGATGTTCTATTATACATGAGTAGACCAGAAATTATTGTGCATAATGAAAAAACAAAACTATGCCATAAATAAAGCCCAGCTTTGCTGCTGATTTTCTATATGAAACAAAAGTGGGCTTTTTGTTTATTGTAGTTGAGGCCACGCCACTGGCCACATGGACTGAGTTCTCTGGAGGCCACTACTACTGACCCCAAAGTAAAGTAGAACATTGGTCAGGGGGCACACCGCCATTCTTCATATGCTGGTGGCAGACACCACATCAGCAATATGGGTAACTTTATTTTTATCACCCTCTCATTGGACATCTATAAAACTATCTACAATAGTGTCATCGCTAATAGAAATTTCTTCCAAGTTCTGTTTCAGAAAGTGTCAAATAATCATGCTCTTTAAAGAAACTATAAATACCCAATGCAGTTCTTCATATCTGGCTATCCCAACATTTTCTGTTCATTTTCTTTCTTTCTTCCTTCCTTCCTTTCTTTCTTTCTTTCTCTTTCTTTATTTTTATTTTTTTTTTTTTTTGGCAAATTAAAAAGGCATATGGCTTCTTCTTGCCAATTTATATGTCCGAGGTTTAGCTTGGTATCCTGCGGTAAAAGTACATGTAGCCCAGGCTACATGAGGCTGTCCTGAGACACAGACTTTGTGGTCATTGTAGATCACCCATCTTACTTCCTTTTTTATATGGCAAACATAATGGCCACTCATTGTAGATGTTCCCATGTGACTGGTAAATGCAGATAATTCATACATTCTGGATCCATCCTTGACTTTAGGTCCTACAGGCTCGGCCTCAGAAACAATGCTGGCATTGGCATTATTCTCCATCTCAGTCATGAAGTCTCTGTCCTCTTCAAACTCAGGGTGGCTAAAGATCCAATCCAGCGCTCTTTACAAGTTATGATTCGTTGCTCATAGTGCCTGCACTGCCTGATTTCTCTGGAATCCCAAGGATGTAATGATAGCTACGCTCTCTCCAGAAGTTGGTTATCCAACCCAGTAGCACCAAATACAGAGGATCCAGCGGATGCTGCTCCTCCATAACCAGGGTCAGTGGTTCAGCAAAATCAGGCTCTTCCATGTGGACAGTGATCCAGTTGAAAGCCACCTCGGCTCCCATATTCCCAGTGAAGTGCACAGCCTTCCGACACGCTTCTAGAGGGAAGCCCATCTTGGCCAGCTGCATCACCAATGACTCGTCAGTGTCTGAGGGTTCTATCAGCTGGTTCAGCAGACGAACTTTGGAATCATCAGGAATGACCACGGGGGCACTGATGTCTGGAAGCTCCTCCTCTCCTAGCTGTAGCTCCCTGGCTCAGAGATGGTTAATATCAAGGAGATCTGGCATATCAATAGATACATCAAATTTTTTGGGAACCCAGTCAAGACCAAAAGTGAACTTCTTTATCTGCACTACCAAGTATTCAGGGAATGAAGCAAAGCGAGATGTTTTCACACCCGCAGACTTAGCTTGCAAGGCACTACTCCAGAAATCATAGACATTTTCTGGTTCCAAAAAGGCCTGAGAAATCAGGCTGTGCTGAATGGGATCTTGGCACGCACCAGTTCGGGCAGCCTTCTGCTTGCCTCTGTTTTCCTTCTTGTTAGTTCATAGGTAATCAGTTCATCTTGTTAGTCACTGCTTCCATGGCCACAGATAACTGCATCAGGTAATCCACTCTCTCGGTGTAGCAAACTTTTCAGGTCTGACAGCACTGGATATGTTCTTCCACCAAAAAAAAACCACAAAAAATGTCACTTGGGTTTTCTGAGCCAATGTGATTTCTCTCTACCAGATTCACCAAGTACAAGAAAAATTCCTGGGCATCTAGAGGAGAATTCTGGGTGGCTCTTGCTGACAAAGGCCTTAAACATGCATTGAGAGATCCCAGTCTGTTGAGGCTTGTGCTGCTCCTTCATCACCTGCTCAATGACCCCAGATTTCACAGGAGGATTTGAAAATTGGTCTGAGAGAAGGTCATGTCCTAACTTAGTCATCCATGTGTTGAAATCTTGTGTTGGATCTAAAGGTGAATAGTCAAATATTCTTGGAAGATTTCCAACATACGCTCTCTGGAACTCTGGGATGCTGAAGATGGCCTCCATGACTGAGCTGAGGTAGCAGCTGTTGCCCAGGTTCTTCAGGCCCATGTACCCAGGTTCATACATTGGCTTCAGTTTTGTCCCCGACTCCTAGATCACTCACAGACCCTTGGCTTGATGTCATTGTGCCGGAGCCCATTCTCTGTCCCATGCATGTGAAGCATATCGATTCCAAAATGTGCCAAGTGCTTGACCAAGGGAGGGTTCAAGACAGGTTTCTCTTCCAGGAAAGAATAAACGTCTGCTCCATCAGGAGTGATGGTTCCCAACTTCACAGCCAAAGGGTAGCTCACACCTCTGTAATGTTCCAGGGCATGCCTGTTGCCCCCAGAACTGTCAAAGAACCACTTCCCACACAGGCTGGAGCCATTAGTCAAATTCAACCCGAAGTTTCTCCCGCAGGTCACACCTTGCACTCTTCCAACCACTTGGAGGAATCCTTGCTCCATTGTCCAGCTAGGTGGGTTACTGGCATATTTCCAGATCGGCAATTCATTTTCCCATGTGTCTGGGTCCTGCTTCCTATATGGAGATTTTGAGCTGAGAACTGCATCACAAGCAATGGTTACCAGGGCCGGTAACTCCTCAATATTTGGTAGTGCTATTTCATAGTGGTCTGGGAATATAACAAGTTTGGTTTCGTCTTCATAATCAAAAATGGTTGTTATTTAAATCATCATCAGTATCTAGATCTAAAAAAATCTTGGAATTCCTCCTTTTTGGTAAAGCTTCACCAGACGCCCCTCTTACCTTCTCTCACACGTGTCTTTTCAGGTGCATGTACACACTCTGTCCAGTTTTTCGAAAATGTCTTTCAACATGTGCCCTTCCAAAGGCGAAAAACGTATTTATGCATACATAGAATCCACCTTCAGAGTTTATTTTTTTGTTGGGGGAGTGGTTTTTTTTTTTTTTTTTTTTTTTTTTTTTGCTTCTTGTTTTTACCGTGCCCCATGACAGTCCCACGGCACTTCTGGGTTAGCTTGATGTGTCTGGCACTGATGAATGGTGCGCTGTCTGGCCTGGGGAGTCGTAGGAAAGGCACACTCGCTCTTGCAGATCCTGTCCCTGGAGCGGGGCACGCAATCGTGGGCATGTGAGGCACCAGCAGCTCGCCGACATCACCTACAACCATCTTCCTGCCGCCACCCAGCACTCAGAACAGGGTGCCCTGGCACTGCATGGCCAAGTGAACAAGCAGGCAGGCAGGCAGGTGTGGGGCCCCCAAGTTCTTTAGGTACATCTGTTTTTTCTCGTTTGTATAATTTAACCTTTAACACACATAATCCAGAGTCAAGAATCACTATCCTGGTTTTATCACAGGGAAAACTGAGGCCCAGAGAGGTATAGACTTGCCCAAGTCTTGTCCAGCTGAACCTGAGCACAGAGCTCAAGCTTTCTCCTTGGCCACTGTATTAGGCTGAGTATGAGTGAACCATGTGAGTGTTCTGCCTCTGATCTGTGTGCTCTATAAATGCAAGGGTGGGGTCCATAGACCCAATATGGCACTGATAGTACGTACTTGTGGAGGCCCCAGAGACAGATTGTGTGGCTTATCTCACCATTTCATAGGTAAAGATGTCAAGAAATTTTTTATAATAACTATCATAGATAAGAAAACCAAGGCTGAAGAGACGGTCATGTAGCAAATGAATACTGATCCTGGATTAGGACCCAGGGTCATGTTACTCTGAGGCAAGAGCTAGGCTCAGAGATTCTAGAATGAGGTTTGGGTCCATCTCTGTAGCCACTGTCTCACTTGTAAGCTGCCTAATTATGTGTCTATTAATTTTATTTAATATATATGCCCCAAGTCTTAAGTCTGAAACTGACTTCAGGGCTTGGAAGCTGTGCCAACACCACTTTTGTGTTCTTGTCAAAGGAAGTTACCTATAGTAGCAAAAGGGATATAGGGATTTAGGAATTATACAAGGACCTCCAGATGACATGAGGGAAGTATTATAACTCCCAACCTGCTAAATGTTCAATGCATGAGTGTATGTTCCCCAAAGTTGAAGAATGTATTCTAAGGGAAAATAAAGATTAAGAGTGGGAAAATACCCTGGGGAAAAGGAATGGAAAATGAAAATGAAGAACAGGAGTAGCTTCTGTGAGGTAGGAGGGGTCCTGAATGGGTTGCCATTAGCCCTACTTCTCTAAGAAAGTTTTAAGAAGCAAAACCACATGGGGGATGCAACATGGTCCAAACTATGATCAGCCAATAAGATTACAAATATTGTCACTTAAGTAATATTGATCTAATGGTAGCAAGACCATACAAATGGCATCATTAACCTTGGTTAATAATCTAATCTTAGTCTTGTCTAGTCTTAGTCTAAGTGAGTGAAAGAAGATAGCCCACCCCAATGAGTTAGTTAATGATTTGTTTTTGCAGGAAATTTGAATTCAGTAGGGTGGTACCAAGATCCCACTTACCCTGTAAGGAATTATGTGAATCAGGCCATTGTGACTTTTATCTTTTTTTTAGATGCACCTCCAGCCACAGTTTTGATGTGCTCTTATTTTCTATACTGAGTGTCTAGAACATTTCTACCTAACTTAGCTGTCTATCATACAAGGGACCTAAAAGTTATTCTGGAGTCAACTTTGGGACACCAGAGAAGATACAGATCATAAATCTATCTCTCTCTGGAGGGGAGAGAAAGAAAGAGAGAGGGAGAGGGAGAGAGGCAGAAAGATAGACAGACTAGAGAGAGAGTCAGTCTTAATTAAACCTAGATTCTTAGATATGATTTGGAAAGGTAGCTACAGAGTCAAGATTTGAAGGATAAATAAAAGCTAGACAGATAAAGAAGAGTATGAGGAGGGTTTTCCTTGTGAAGAGAACGGCAAGAGCAAAGGCTTGAAGGTAGAGGAGAGAAGAGAGTATGCAGAAGCCTGAACATTCAGGATCATTGAGAGATACAAGTAGTAGAGAGGTGTTGGGAGCCATTCCAAGATGGCGACT
>PVKA01032402.1:11206-25438 GCA_004027165.1 Ctenomys sociabilis
TTAAACACGTGTATAATTGTGATTGGTCTGTAAAGTCTATATAGCTTCTTGTATCAGGAAATCCGCCATGCTTGCACGGTAGGAGCCGCGGGTAGCGGACGCATGTAGAGGCTTGCATCCCACTCGATAAAGGCTTGCTGAACCCGTTGCTGAGTGTCTGAGTGTCTTCTTCCGCGGGACGGGAGCGGCGCCGGACAGAGAGGAAAGAGAGAGGGTAAAATTCCTTCCATATGAGGAAGAGAATGGCACTGGGCTCTTCAGGTAGAAAAAGTGGAATGAGCAAATATCAACGGAGGGATCGGAGAGGAAATCACTTAAATTACAGGACTTCCCTGCCTAGAACCTTCTGATGAGTTCACATGTCTTTCCCCTCAGGCTGGAAACCAAGCCCTCTGCCTTCTATACCTGACACAGCTGATTCCCAAGGGCCAACTAATGCCCCCTCCCCATCCACACACTGAAGTTCCCCTTTATCTATTGCGTGTAGCCTGTGCCTAGAATGTTCTCCCCAACCAAAATACCACTTCCTCTAGGAAGCCTTCTGTAGCCCACTCTTAGAACCTGTCTCTCCCTCATCTCTACCTTAAGGTCCTGAGTGCTGGTCTCCACAAAACTTCTGGTTGCACAATCTTATAATTATGTAACACAAAAGGGAGAGTGTAATTTTAAACAATCTGCAGTCTGGGCAGTTGGCCAAAGTAAAAGGTCATTAGGGAGATTTTGTTCTTTTACTTAGAGAAAGGAAATGATAAATAAGTTTGAAATAAACTGACCTTACCAGAGGTTATATGTGAAGTATGCAAAGAGATTTTAAACAAACTCTGTGTGTGATGTTTCCTTCTTACTACTTCTGCTGTCACTCTCCCTGACTCCCAGGCTCCACTCCACCAACCAAAAACTGCAGGTCTTTCCATCAGAGTTAAAGTCTTAATTTCAGGATTTCCAAGCCTAAACCTGAAAGATTTAGAGCATAAACTCTGTAATACCAACCGCAAACTTGGAAGAATACATGTTGCATTTTAGCCACTTTCCCATAGCTGAGACCAGACCTGAACTGAATGAGAGGAAGGGGAGAAGGGTAAAGAACGTGAAGACAGTCTGCAAGAGATTTATCTATACTTCCTCTGCAGAGAACTCACAATGAAAAGGAACACATGGATTTCCTAGCTCTTGAAAGGCGAAGTGGAGGGTGTCTCACAGTGTGCCCAGGCAGAGGGCCGGAACAGTCTCACAGCAGAGGACTAAGTGTGTGCTGTGCATAACCCTGCAGGCTTCAAGGGCAGTGGAGAGGGAGTTGAAATTGGACCGGCCTTGTGGTTACAAATGAGGAAAAGAACAGCAGCCACTTCCATGAAATGACAAGTAAAGGTGAGTTGGAACCGTGTACAGCTTGGGACATGACCACAGTGAACAGCTAGCCCAGATCAAAAACTCAGCACCAATAAACTCAGCACTCATCATCAATACTGAATTAGGGAAACCGTTTAAGAAAAGAAGATTGCTTGTAAGGAAGAAGAAAGCAAAAGATAAAAACAAGCTGCCTAGGAGAGAGGATCAGGGGTCCAGAAAAAATTGCATTCCCCTGAGCCCTTGTCCCTGGTTTCTTTTGTTAGCATGAAGGATCCATTTCTTCCACATGGATATCTGGAACTTGTCACAATGTGGTTGGTTCCTCGAGCTGTCTTTGGATGGGTCTTGGCTCATAAGACCCTAAGCGTGCACCATTGTCTATGTACACATTCCTTTCAGTGGGCTTTGTTTGACTCCCCACTGCACTTCTGTCCATGTCAGAGCTTTGTCTCTGTGATGTTTAATTGGTTAGGAGGGGCAGTATAGAAAAAGCAGCTTAGAGTTAGTGATTAAGTAAAGGGATACACGTGTATCTAGTACAGTAGTATAATGACCCTAGAGTGAATATATGTATTAATGCATAGGTGTATGTACTTTGAATACACTAAGTAAGCATTTCCTTTTACATTAGGTAGCCTCTCTTGTCTCCTTGGTATGCTATCCAGGGGTGAGCAGTATCCTGGTTTCTGGCTGCTCTGGCTTCCTCTGCACTTTGCCTATCAGCTCTTCCTCTGGTTAATCTCCCCACTAGAAAGCATTCCTTCCTTGCTGTTTGTGCTATCCAGTGCTTTTCTATATCACACTTCTTGCTCTTCCTACCTTTGTCCTTTTAACTGCCCCTGAGAAAATTCTTTTAGTAAAGTTTTAATTCCTTTAGTCAGGATTAGGCAGTGAATCTAACTGCAGAGGCAAATGTCACTTTTAGCAAGATTTTCTACTAACTTTTCATAAAGCCTAATAAAGCCCTCATGCTATCCTTTTCTCTACCTACAGAGCCCAACAACAAGGATAAACACCCTGAACCCCAACATAGCCAGTATTGTGACTGTTAGAACTTGACACAAAGCTGGTCCTGTGGGCTAAATGTTTGAGTCCCCATAAACGTGTGTTGAAGCCTAATCCTCAGTGTGATGACGTGAGGAAATGAGACCTTGGGACAGGCAGTTAGGTCATGATGCAGGATCCATATGAAAGGATTGGGCTCTTTATTCAAAAGAGTTCCAGAAGTCCCCTCTTCCCTTTTAGTTGTGAGGGCATAGGAAGATAGCTGTGCACCAGGACGCACATAACTACCAGACACTGGATAAGCCAGTGGTTTGATCTTGGACTTTCCAGCCTCTGTAAGTGTGAGAAATGAACTTCTATTATTCATAAATCACCTACTCTATGGTATTGTGTTGTAGTGTCCCAAATGAGTTAAGGTAAGGGGGACTGAGGAGACTTTGATATGACAGGGATTTGTTTCTACCCTCAAAGAAAAGAAGAGGTAAAAAGATGTCTCAATATGTAGAAATAATTTTTTTTTGTGGCCCTAAGTTTATGGACTAACAATATAACCATTGGATTGTTCTATAAAAAAATAAGAAAGAGGGGCTGGGACATGGCTCAGTGGAATAAGCACTTCCCTGGCAAGTGCAAGGGTCTGAGTCCAATCCCTGGTTCTGTAAAAAAAAAAAAAAAAAAACAAGAAAGAAAATAACAAAAAGGGAGTGGGTGAGGGAAAAAAGAGAGCCCCAAGACAGTGACAGAAAGGTGTGTCCAAGGGTGGACACGACCTATAAGAAGTCTGAGTGAGTAGAATGCCTATGAATTCTCATTTGTGTGAGTCCAATACTCAAATTGAAGTTCTCATTTAACCTACTTTTTTTTTCTTCAGTGCCAAACCTTCTTGTTGTGGCCCCAAATCTTTAATATCTCCCTTTGAAAACATTTTTTTAATGTATTTAGTACAGGGTCTCACTACGCAGTTTCAGACTCAGTGATTCTCCTATTTTCAGCCCCCTCCCAAGTGCTGGGATTATAGGTGCACACCACCACACCCAATCTCATTCCCTGTCTCAGCATGCACAGAGGTGTGGCCACTACACACCAGGGATCAGGGATCGAACTCTAGTCCTTGCATCTGCCTAAGCAAGCGCTTTAGTTCATTGAGCTATCTGGCTGGCCCTGAAAACATTCTTAGATGAGGTCTTGTTATGTAGTTCAGACTGGCCTCACACTCAGTGATCCTCCTGCCTTAGCCTCCTAAGTGTTGGGATTATAGGATTGCACCATCATGCCCAGCATCCCCTACAAATATTTGCCATGCAATAGTGATGCTTTGCTAGACTGATGGAGAAGAGGAAATGGTATATGTGTACCTGAAAGGCAGAGAAAAAAGACAGTACCACCAGGCCACAGGGAGATTACAATAAGGTAGCAGATGGGGCAGAAGTCCACTCAACCACTTACTGACTTACACATCACCTGAAACTTCAGCTACAGTTGTTGGCCAGAACAATTACACATGGCTTCTCCATGGAGCCTGGGCTTTTTCATACCACAGCAACAGGATTCCAAACACAAGTATCGGGGTCAGGGAGATGGCTCAGTGGAATAAGTGCTTCCCTGGTAAGCGCAAGGGCCTGAGTTCAATCCCTGGTTCTATCAAAAAAAGAAAGAAAGAAACCAAACACAAGTATCCAGTGACAGAGTCTGTCAGAGACTCAATCTTCTTTCATGACATTCTATCCTCAGCCAACAAGTGATATCACCCTCTGCCTTTCTTCGTTGGTTGGAAGCAAATCACCAGGACCATTCCATACTCAGAGATCATTAGACTCAGCCTTTCACAGGAAGAATGTCAGAGATTTTTTCAGATATATTTAAAACCACTACAAGATCTCAAGGCCACCAGAATGACCCTTAAGATAGTGATCAGAAAAGTGGTGCTACTTTTCCCTATCTGGAAACAGGTCTCAGGTGATTCTTAGTAACAAAGGGCAGAGTGACGCTAGAGGCTGGAGAACTTTGGGGAATGTTATGGGTCACTTAGAATAGGAACCAGATCAGAAGCCAGATTGGAATTTAAAAGAGCCATTTATTACTGAGCTCAGGGCCCCTAGTCAGCTCTCACACAGGAGAGAACCAAAAGGCAGCTAGCCCAGGAAACAGGGGGCCTTTTAAAACATGGAACCACATTCAGTTTGGTAAACAAATTCATTGTCTGATACAAGATAAAGTTTTCAGGATCATTGTAACCACTACTCAAAATACATTTCCTGGGGCTTCGTTTTGCTTTCTGGTTATCTTGCATCTGAGTACCTGCATGCAGTCTTGCATAGCCCAAGGTTATAAGAAGTTAAAGCCCAGTTTTTCTTTTGAAGTCATCTCTGTAAGCTAACTTTGTTTAAAGGAATTAGTGAGGAAGGAATTTTATCTTAGCAAACAACAACAACCAGCCACTAGTTACTAAACAACTTAGAACAGTGATGAGTATACATTTTTACACAACAGAAAACACAAGATTTACATTTATAGTCCTAAAATGTGAGTTGACCCATTACAGGGAAGCCAGGGCAGGAATGACAGTTTGCCTGGCTGACATGCTAAAAATGATGATAGAGCCGGGCGTGGTGGCGCAGGCCTGTAATCCCAGCACTTGGGAGGCTGAGGCAGGAGGATTGTTGTGAGTTCGAGACCAGCCTGAGCTACAAAGTGAGTTTAAGGCCAGCCTGAACTGCACAGTGAGACCCTGTCTCAAAAAGGCAAGAAAAATAAATAAATAAATAAATAAATAAATAAATAAATAAATAAATAAAATGATGATAATGACTTTCCACTCAGGGCCCAGAGCTGTGTTGGTGCTAAGTAACTCAGGGAAACTGGAAGTCTGAAGCATTTCAGTTGCCACAGTGTGCACACACTTGCTCTAAAACTAGTGTGTAAAATTTGTGAAGCTCACAGAAGTATCTCTGCAACAAAGGGTACAGCAATTCTTTCACTTGGGAATGTTCCCTTTAGTTGATTTGGGAAGTGACCAGAGCTCTGGATGACACATCCAGAGATGGGAGATGCTTCCCCCAATTGACACAGGGAAAGCTCCAAATGACACAGGGAGAAAAACTGATCTCCCAACCTAAAAGGTACCTGGGATGAATTCATGTTTCTAATCATGAGATTACAAGCAATTACCATTGCTCAGGCAAAATTAATTAAATCCAGTACCAAATGGGGAAGCAAGTCACTTAGCAAAGGAGCATGAATACAGGACAAGGTCTCTTCCTGTAGGGGTTGGGCTAGTGACTCATTTGAGCTTTCAAGGTGATTGATACCTATTTAGCACATCAATCCTTGATGACTAACCTTAGGGAAGTATGTGACTGTATTTGTTTACTCTTGTCTTAAGATCTGGCCCACAGTAGAGGATTGTCTGTTCACAGTTGCTAGGTCACCTTGTCTTCCATATTGTCTGTCCTTGAGGCCCTGGCCCTATCTAACCACCTATAATATTTCTGTCTAATTCAGTTGCCTACAATATTCCCTCTTCTGAAGAAGTAACCTGAACTGCTGTGAGGGAACCATAGGCGATGACTTTTCTGGCTTCTTCAGGCTGAAAAGGGTCATAGTTGCTGACTGGCAATTAAAGATACTCTCCAGAGGTTCTATCTAAAGGCCTTTAAGTCAATAGACACCAGGCATTTTCATCTTGGGTAGACTTATAGCTTTGAATCTGGAGGAGACAAATCCAAAGAAACAAATATATGTGGGTCAAATAATCATTAACAGGATAATTATGAAAAAGACAAGTTAGAACTTTTTGTCTTAAATGTGAGGTTTAATCCCTTTTATCTTCTATAGCCATTGGGCATTGTCTCAGATAAACTAGCCTACTCTTATGTCTCACCAACTCTACATTACTAGGGGTATATGAGGTGTCAGACCTAGGGAAAACACTGAGTGCTCTCATTTGCAAGTGAGCCATTGGCTGGGTAACTACTGACAAATCTGCATAAGCACCTATTGAAAGTTTAATAGGCTTTCTCCTTGTATTGGCAGTTAACATGGGTTCCCATAGGCTGAGAGGCAAAGACCCATGAACAATCTGAAACTGTCTCCCATTCCATAATGAACACTTTCTTTTTTTCCTTTTCTAACAGCTTTGGACATTTCTGCTTGCAATGTCCCTTCTCTCTGTCTGGATCCAGGGAAGCATAAATTTTCCTGTTTCCTGACTGGCCTTTGTTCTCATAGGCTGCTAGTATCACTATTCTCATTTTTTGTCTCTAATTCCACTCTGTGTCCTTTCTACTATGAAACACCTCAACTGAGACCAATTCACTCCTGCAAACCCTTCTTACTTCTGCAGCTTGTGTCAGATATCTAGGGTCCACTGAGCAAGATACAACTTTTTGGTTTTAAGGCCTCCTACAGGCAGCCCTGCCTAAAAATGTGAGGGCTTCTTCCCCTATAGTGGATTTCCTGACATAGGAATAGGCTAACAGAGGACGCATCATTGAGGACAGTCATCCTGGCCCAAGGAAGGTGAAGGTAGCTTCCCTTGTAATAAAGCAGGAATCCCAAAGAAGACTCAGATCACCTGGGCTGTATGAGGTGAACAGTTAAGGTCTTACTATGTCTCTATAGACAAAAATCTGGTGGATCCCAGTAAAAGGAAACTAAAAGTAGTCAAGCATATTTGCTATAGGTTTTACCTGCATGATTACCCAGGTTTTGGTATCTTCTAAGAAAGAACATATTTTTTGAGAAATTAGAGCATGTAATCAAAGCATGAACATTTGAGCTAATAAGTACATTTATAAACTTTTTTGAGACCTAGCAATAGCAACTTACTAGCTCTTAGACCCATTTATTCATGGAGTCTGACAGTTTGCTATAAGTCCCTCTAGCTTTAGTGAAGAGGTCACACCTGTATTAACTATGAGCATGAAATGCCTGAGTTACATCAGAAATCAATCAGACTAATTTATACACTTATCATGAAATACACAGCATTCAGTCAGATTAAACCAATGAAATATCTTTTAGGTCTTGTACATGAACAACAATATGTTACATTTGTAAAACGTCATTCTGAACATCATCTTGATTAGTAAGCAACCTGAACATATAGCATTTCAGTTACAGCTGAAGCAATATATCTTCTAAAGTCTGTTTCTAGTCAGGTGTGGTGGTGCATGTCTGTAATTCCAGCACTTGGAAGACTGAGCCCCCAGGAGGATTGTTGTGAGTTTGAGACCAGCCCGAGCTACAAAGTAAGCTTAAGGCCAGCCTGAACTGCATAGTGGAACCCTGTCTCAAAAAGATTAAATAAATAAATAAATAAATAAATAAATAAATAAATAAATAAAGTCTGTTTCTATTAAAGTACAATGACTGGAACGAAGTCTGGGTTGGAGAAGGACCAAGAGATCTGTGCCAATGTCCAGCAATAGGCTGGGTTTTTTCCTTTAGCTGTGATTACTCAGGGCTCCTCCATGGAGATGGAAGTAGAGATAACAGTCTGTCCAGAGGGAGGAGGAGGCAGGCCCAGGGCCCTTCAGTCTTACTGGACCACCTGGGAAGCTGAGTCTGAACTCTGGGGCCTTCTCAGAGTGTCGCCTCACTTCTAATGGCTGCCTTGGCCATAAGGGCATGGCTTGTGGGCCTCTTGAAGCAGTCCCTCTTACCCTCTTATGCTGGCCTGGCTTCTGACAGCAATAGCAGATGAACCTTATCGTCGCCGAGCTCTTCTTGGAGCCAAGAGAATCAGACTTAGGGTCTGTTTTGAGGCCACAATAACGGAAGCCATTTTTATCTCTTTGCCTTCTCTCCCTAGTTTTTTCTACAGGTTCCAATTATAGGAAGTCGTTTCCTTAGTGCCCTATAAAGTATCAAGAAGAGTTGTCTGGAGTAAAAACTATGTTTTGTAGCTCCTCAACTTATCTATAAGAGTAATCTTCCCCTCTACTGAATTAACATCTCACGAAGTATGTCTTACCAGTGTCTCTATTAAACATTCTAAGAAATCAGAGGGGTGTTTATCTTTCTCCTGGTAAATAACTAAAATTTAAAATAACTAGAAGTCTTGGTTCTAGTTCTTAGACCTTTAAGAACACACACTTGAAACAAAATCTCTTTTTTAGTTTCTTCTCTGGCCATTAGCCCACCAGGGACCTGGCTATTTGAGCCCTAGTGGAAACTGGAAGTTCCACTGGTTGTCTATCTTTTGACTCTTTAAAATTAACAAAATAATTTTCCTCTCCAAATGCAATGGTAGCCTGTAATGCTGCCTTTTAACAGAAGTCAAAGCTTCTTTTAAGATTAACATGACATCTTTTCAATCTAGTTTTTAAGTCTGAGTAAGTTGTCTAAAGACATCAATATACTTATCTGAGTCATCTAAGGCACATGAACTCTGGAAATTCCAAATTGTCTTTTTCTTTTTTTTTAAAGGGTATTATCCTTGAAAAGCTTGCATAAATTCAGTTAAGAATGGGTGTAGCCCATAGAGGCCTGGATTAAAGCTGTTTTAGAAGCCCACACCCTCTAGACTAGAAAGGCAAATAAGGGAAACCTTACTTTTAGCAATGGTAGAGGAAGCTGAACTGCCTGGTTCTTCTGTGGCTCACATCTACACTTCAAAACTTAAATGACAATAACCTTAGTGCAAACAAACTCTGAACATAAGACATTTTTACCATTTTCCTTTTTATATCATCTTCCTAGTTATAAAATAGCATCATAATTGATACCTTCTTCTGCATTTCATTTGGATTAAACACTTTTAGCATGGAAGGATTAAATGTCTTGATGAAGCACCCTAAAGAAGTAAGAGACTTTGTGAGGTAACCTGGAGTTCAATAGGAATTACCTTTTTGGGCATCCCCACCTTCTTTCTAATGAATTCCTCCACCCAGGCATCCCTGAGTAGCCCTCTCCAGAGCAGGTGGGTGCTCATGTTGGAGAGAAGGGAGACAAGATCCCACCAGCCTGTCCACCCTCAAACTGGTACGCAAATCCTGTTTCCTGAGACATCTCACAAAACCTTCACTTGCTCTTATTGAATATTTGTAAGTTAAAATTGGTCTGGTGACCAGAATGTCTGCAAAAGGAAGTGTAACTATGGCAGGAAAGGTCAATTGGAAGTGAGCACTTCTTGGGCTACAAAGATAGAGAGAACTGCTAGAGATAGATAGAACCGTTGACTGGAGGGATTTGGCCCTTTGCACTAAGCCAAGTCTCCATATACTTGTTTTCCATCTAATCACCTACATAAACAGTTTTAGCAACTGGACAAGATTTAAATTTGAAGCTCACAGGTGAAACTTATATTTTATCATCTAGCATCACATTTTACAGGTTTGTAAAAAAAAAAAAAAAAAACACTTTTTTTTTTGTCTTTTTGAGACAGGGTCTCACTATGCAGTTCAGGCTGGCCTTAGGCTCACTTTGTAGCTCAGGCTGGTCTCAAACTCACAACAATCCTCCTGCCTCAGCCTCCCAAGTGCTGGGATTACAGGCATGTGCCACCACACCAGGCTCTAGTAAAAAAAAAAACAAACCACTTTAAAGCTGACAAAAATCTCTTAGTACATGTAAGGCTCACATGTAAGTCCTTTCTTCTAATAGCCACTGTAGAGAGTAAACTATTGCAAGCCACCTCAGCCTAATTTCTGAAATAGTGACTCATTAAGTTCTACTGAAAATCTCAAGTAGAATTCCTGCTTTACTAGCAGAGAGAAAAAAAGGACAATAGGTAAATGGAGATTTTTCAGTGGTCAAGAGCCAGTTTTCACCAAGGAACCTTTGAAGGAAGTATGCCATAACTTCTCAGGTGTTCTGTTTCTATTGGCCCAAACAACCAGAAATGTCGCCAGAAAGGAACCCAACAGTTACTCTGGTCAACATTCCATCAGCCACAGGTCTTAATGGGGGTTCCCCAAAGGATGACTGGGGAAACCTGTCCTCTGCTTCCAAGAGTGGCAGCTTCTCTAAAAGCATTAACTAGCTAGCAGAGTAACCACTGTTTATCCAAGTTCTATAAGGGATAGTTAAAAGCCTGAACAAGAGTACTAGCACTTTACAGTAAAGGCTTTTAAAGTCCATAACTTATCTCTTACACACCTAAATGATATCTAGACCCAGGAGAAAAGGTCGAATCCTCCCTCACACTAAATGTGTTTTGGTCCCTTAAGTGTGCTGCTTTTGGAGACAGCTCCTTCTGGTGTCACCCAGAAGTCAGTTCTCTCCACTGTGTCTCAGGTTGAGCCTCCTGAAGGAGACTGTTATAACCTGTGTAACCATCTCCATTTTATAACTAGAACAGCAATTTCTTTATACAACTCTGTACGTTTCTATTATAACCTATGTAACTCTATTTTGTATCCAGACACCACTGTGTTGTCATACGACTCCATAAGTTTCCACCACAACTGTTAATCATTAAATATATAACTGCATTTTGTGTTGTCATATAACTCAGTAAGTCAGTGCTGTGTTGTTATGTAGCTCAGTAAGTTTCCATGAGAACTATTCATTATTAAATCGCCAAACCACACAATATGTCCAATCTGTGATTAATCTATGATTAATATAAATTGTAATTGCTGGTTCTAAAATTGTACCTACCTGTTACAAAAATGTAACCCTTTGTTCTTTCCACTGCCATGATTGATTCCTGACCCCCTACTGGTCTTCTCTCATGCTCTGGCTGACCGCTCACTTTGTGGTCCTAACCTGCCCAAAGTGACTCCATCTTTACCCTAGCTGTGACCTCCTCTAGCTTTCCCACAGGCCCTGTTCCTGTTCTGTATGGGCCAGCTCCCCACCTGCACCCTCCCTTATCTGCATTACTATGTACCAAATATGGTCAGAAGTAGAAACTATTGACCCTGACAAGTTCCCTATCCTAGGTAACCAACCCCCACCCTGCTTTGTGGCTTTTGAGCTTAAATACCCTACCTTCCTTGCCTCAGTGCAACCTTGCAGAGAGTCTGCTGCTGGATACCAGCTAAAATAAAGTACTACTTTCTTTTTGGACATTTGCCTAGATGTCTCCTTTTTTGAGTTACAATAGAGACCTGCCCAGAACACTAAGCCAGGACATGGCTTTTATATGTGTACTCCTGGAGGGGTATAGTCCTCTTTGCCTCATCTGACCCAGAGATGGGGTATGTGTCCTTTTTAAAATTACTTTCTTGTCTTCGGTGTTAACAAATGCTCATTTTCTAAGGGCTACACTTAGTTGGAATAGTCTATAGTTTTCCTAATTTTATATACCTCTAAAAAGAAAAGTACAAAGAGGTAGGAAAATTAGAAATAAAGTCAAAGAAAGGAAACTGAAACAAAGCAGGCCTGACATTTCCTCTAGCATGTAGAGGGGGATCAGAGCCAGTCCATCCCAGTGAAACCTGTCCTCTAAATCTTTAAGAATGGTTGCCGATGTAATGTCATTTAACTGGCAAAAGGAGTCCTGTGTTTCATATACAGGCATGTATATTTTCTAAGTCTGAGCTGGCTAAAAGTTTCGTTTCACAGTTTATATAAAGTCCAGTAGGAGGCTTACTAACATTACTCTCTCTAGTGCTATTGTCTAAAATTGAGCAACGAATACCAGTACACTTAGTAACTAGCTCAAATGCAACATATGCAAGTATAAAATAGTCATAAAACGTCCTATTAGAGAAATATCATAATCTTGTAACATTTCCATATTTTAACTTTGACTCACCCACATTTTGACCAACATTTTAACAAAAACTGTAAGAGTCAAAGAGTAAACAATTGTAGCACTTTTGACCGAACTATATGTGACAAAACTGTACGATGCAAAGCATGAACAATGGGCAAAGGTATATCAAAATATGAAGCATAAAAGTTTGTTATCTAGAAGATCTTTTCCTTCTAAAAGGAAGACAAGGTGTCTCAGGTCTTTCTTTCTGCGCCGATCTGCGCCTGACAACTGGTGGCCCATACGGGGACCTTTTCTCTTTTTTGATCAGAGCAGAAAACGGAGAAGGGCTATTGCGTTCTCCTTGCAGGCGAGGGGACCGACGTGGCTCTAAGCTCTAAATTCCGGGACTCACCTTGGGTAAGCACCCCCGGAATTGAGGGGTGGGTGGTGGACGCACCACAGGTCAGCTCCGGATAAGAGGGCTGGGACTGCCCTAAAGAGGCAGGGACTGCCGTGAATAGGCAGGAACACCAGAATCTGCTGAACGCCATACAGTGGCAAAAATAGAAATTGAACCTACAATGGGAGCACAGAGCAGTCATAGCTTGCAACAGGCTATAAGCGCTCTGTTAGACTCCAAGGGAGTCAAAGTTCAGCAAAGTTCAATAAAAACATTCTTGACTTGTGTTGATGAGATAGCGCCTTGGTTTGTTCCCTCTGGGTCTTTGACTCTGGCCAGTTGGGACAAACTAGGCAGGGATGTCGATTTTGCTGCTACAAATGGCCTCCTTGATCCTTGTATATGGCCACTGTGGGCAGTCATCTGCGGCTGTCTCTCGGACACGGCCTGTAGTGCACATGTCGCTGCGAGTGTTATTGCTCTGGGCCATGCTAGGGCGGAGTCCCAGGAGAGCAGTGAAGCTGGTAAACAGGAAATGGGTGTGGACGGGGGCATGGATTCTAGCTCAGATGAGGAAGAACAGTCTAAGAGCACATATGCAGAGGCTATAGATGAACTTCAAAAGATGATGGTCAAAGCTACAGTTCAGCTAGAAAGTGACCTTGGTATACCGGGTACACCAAAGATTGGACGCACTCCAGGGTGTAATCCGTTTTGGTCGAGTCACCATGGCCCACCCTGTATTGACCCTAGATCCACAGTCCGTTGTTAAACCCACAGCTCCACCTATGATTGTGCCTGGTGCAACCTGTATTGACTACCCAGGCAATTACGGAAGTTCAACTCCCCGAAAGTATTTCATTTAATCTTATACAGATGGGCTGGCGATTTTACAATTGGCACTTGACCAATCGTATGGGGGCTAAAGCTGATGTTTCTGTCCTCTTCCACCTTTCAGGTGGTAATATCAGCCTATGGAATGCTTCCTTACCTGCTAATGAGACTCACTTATTAGGAACACCCTTTTCTTATAAAAATAAGTGTATAGAAAGTTTTACAGCAGTCCCAATTTGTCTCCAAAACCCCTACTTATTTTTGGTTATCGAAAATAGTTTCTCCGAGATAGATTGTAATCTCTCAACCAATTGTACTCTTACTCAATGTGTAAATGTGTCTGACTCCGGTCCCACAATATGTTCCTATTCCTGTCCAGGCTGAGCCTGAAAATTTTCCATTGATCCAACTTATCAGGGGCAAGCGAGACTTTGGTATTACAGCTACCATAGTAACTGCAATAGTTGCTGTGGCAGCAGCGGCTGCTACGGCTGCTGTGGCCCTTACCTCTCAGGTAAAGATGGCCTCTGAAATTAACAGCATTGTTAAACAAACAGCAGATATCTTAGATAACCAAAATAGCATCAATTCTAAATTCCTTAGTGGCATACTGAGAGTTAATGAAAGAGTTGATATTTTACAGGAAGAAGTTGAACAACTGTTCGAGATTGTCAGCACGAGCTGTGTTGCCAATGTTGGAAGAGTATGTGTGTCCCCCCTGCCTGTCAATTCCTCCATCTCTATATACATCAGCCAGTATCTAAAGGGCTATTGGTCGCGTGAGTTGGAACAACCCATAAACATTCAAAAATTCGAGATTGCCCGCCTAAATGCCACCTCAGTCACTGCTCTGTCGTTAGGTAGCCTGTCTAAATGGATTGAGAGGACCTTTTCCTTCCTTAAGGAGTGGGCTGGTATAGGCGCCATGGCCATCCTGGCTCTTCTTGGGGCCATAGGAAGTTTGTTCCTGATATGCCAAGTGGTCCGCAAACAG
>PVKA01032403.1:0-25336 GCA_004027165.1 Ctenomys sociabilis
ATATTAGGTATGGTACAAATTTGGAAGAACAAGAGAAGTATTCAACCATGGTTTTTATATTGCACTTTGCTGTCTTGATGTAGTTGCTCAGATTATAGATAGTGGCACATAGAGTGAGTCAGAGTAAAAATCTGAAACATTGACTTCTACTTTCAAAGAACAGATGAAAATCAGAACCACAATCATCTCAGCTATTCTGAGAATATGTTTCTATGTTTTTCCCTTCCTGTTTTTCCTATCACTTTTCTTTTTCCCTCATCTTTATTGTTTATTTTTATGTCAATTTCTTTCCATTTTACTGTCTATTATTCTTCACGGAATTTATCATTTCAGGTTCTTACACTGGGGAGACAAGACGATATTTATAATGTAGGCCTGATCTATTTCACTTATGAGTATAGCCTCTAGATGGATGCAATTACTGTAAAGGCCTCGCATTTTTCTTTCTTTATGTCTAATACTCCATTGTACAAAAATACCACATTTTTTTTAATCCATTCTTCCTGCGATGAGCATTTTGGTTGTTTCCAAGATTTGGCTATGACACATTGTGTGTACCCATTTTGGATTGGGTCTTTGAATTTTGGGGGCCTGATTTGTTTTGGTTTTTTATATGTTCTAGGTAGAAGTCCTTAGTCTCAGTGATTATGCTTAGGATTTTTTCCCAACTTGTAGGCTGCCTTTTCATTCTGTTGATTTCCTTTGACATGCAGAAGCTTCTCAATAAGACGCAATACCAGTTATTGATTCTCTGAAGTATTTTTCATGCACTTTGATTATTGTACATGAGCTTTCTGCCAATCCCTATGTCTTCAATATTTTCTCTGCTTTCTTTTCCAGTAGATTTATTGTTTCTAATTTAATGATTAGATCTTTTATCCATTTTGCCTTTAGTTTAGTGCATAGTGAGAGAGATGGAGTGGATTTACATTTGTTTTTGATTTTTCCCCTGGCATGTGGAGAGCCAGGTTTTATAGCACCATTTGTTAAAGAAGCTATCTTTCTTCCAGTGAACCTGTTTGGCTTTCTTATCAAATATAAGGTGGCTAGGGCTCAGCGGTAGTGGTATAGCTCCGCGGACTAAATGCTTGCTTAGGTAAGCGCAGCAGCTAGGGTTTAATTCCTGGTTCCGCGTGCTGCGCCGCCCCGTGCTGAGCCAGCGATGGAGTCCGGGAGTGCGCCGGTACTCCCAGTCCTAGGGAGGCAGAAAGTGGGAGGATCACTACGACTGTGAGCTGCATAGAGAGACCCTGTCAAAAAAAAAAAAAAAAAAAAAAAAAAAAAAAAAAAAAAAAAAAAAAAAAAAAAAAAAAAAAAAAAGAACAAAAAACAAATATAAGGTGGCTAAAAATATAAAGAAGAAGTAAAATACAATAAAACAAAAAAGGGCCACAGAGATAGCTCAGTGGCCTAAGCAGCTGCCTAAGCAAGCGCAAGGACCTGAGTCTGATCCCTGGTACCAAATGCTGTGGCTGCACACCCCCGCGCGTATAGCCGGCTGCACACTCCCCACGCGTACAGCTGGCTGCGAGGACTGGGTGTGCTGAACGGACCAAAGTCCTTGCGCGTGGCAGGCTTCAGCAGGGGGATCACTGTGGGTCTGAGCCGCACAGTGAGACCTGGTACCAGATACATTAAAAATTGAAAAAAGAATAAAAAATTAAAGATATGGTGGCTGAGTACGTTTATATTTGAATCTGCATCCTTTCATCTGTTCCTTTGATCCCCAAGTATTTATTTTTTTTCCAGTACCATGCTGCTTTAATAATATATCAGCTTTGTAGTATAATTTCAATTGTGGGATTTAAATGCCTCCTTTATTACCAGAATTGACTTTGCTATTCTCGGTCTTCTCTGATTCCATATAAATTTCACGAATGTTTTCTCTAGCTCTGTGATGTATTTTGATAGGGACTGCACTAAATCTCTGTAACAATTTGGGGAGTGTGACCATTTTCACAACGTTCATTTTTTGCGACCAGGAGCAAGAAACATCTTTCTATTTTCTGAAATCCTCTTTAATCTTTTTTTTAGTGTATTGTTATTTTCATTGGATAGATATTTTACTGCTTTTGTTTCATTAATTCCTAAGTATTTCATTTTTTGTGATGTTCTTGTAGAAGGTATTGTTTTTCTAATTTCTCTCTCAGTGAGTTTGGTATCTGTGTAAAGGAATGCTATTGATTTTTGAGTGTTGACTTTGTACCTTGCTGTGCTACTGAATTTGTTATTAGTTTTATTTAATTTTAAAAAGGAAATTATTCAGCAGTTATAATTATCAGTCTATTTTTCTTATAATATGTGAATTTTTCATTGTCAAATATTGTCTTTAATGGCTTCTGTTTATGTTTTCTTGACCACTATGTTCATTGTTTCCTCTAACACATTGCCATACTTGAAGCAGTGAAATATTTTTAACAATTGTAATAGGACTTGAACATTCATCTAAAGATATCTTATTACATACAATTTTCTTCAATAATCTTCTAGGAGAAGTTTGTGAAAAACACTGTTCACAGCCTTCATATATCTTCAAAATGTATAAACTTCGTTGTATTATGTTTCAAGATGGTTTTGAATTGTCAGAATTCATAAAACTTTTTCCACTGGTACTGAGCACTGAACCTTATTTTTTCAAACCGAGTCTCACATTGTTGTTCAAATTCAGCTTGAATCCTTGTGCCACATTTTCCCAGGGCACTGGAGTTGCAGACATGTGCCACACCAAACCCGAACAGCCTGGGGACAGAGCCCCCAGGTGCTACGGCTGCCCCAAGGACACAGCTGATGGCCATCTGCTCACCTTGTTGCTCCAGAGACTGTGCAGAAAAGCTGTTTATTAATTCTAGGAACTTCTTGGAGTTTTTTTGTTCTTCCATGTAGAATACCATATCATCTACAAGTAAAGAGAGTTTAAGTTCTTTTTCACCTAGTCTTTTCTTTTTTAATTTCTCTCAATTGTATGATGGATTTGGCTAATATTTCCGGAGCTATACTGAATAGCGGTCACGATAGTGGGCATCTTTGTGTTGTACCTAATTGTCAAGTAGAAGCTTTACAGGGCTATGGCACTAAGACTCTCTGGCAGTCTTCAGCATGAAGACAAGCATCTGGGCTCAGTGGATCTCCCCTTTTAATTCCTATTGCATGAATTTGATTTTCTTTCTCCTTCTTTCTTTCTTTCTTTCTTTCTTTCTTTCTTTCTTTCTTTCTTTCTTTCTTATAATTTTGGCTAGAGATTGGTCAATTTTATTCATTCTTTGAATCATTTATTCTTTGTATTATTTTCTTGGAATCCTTTGCATTTATTTCTGCTCTAATGTTTATAATTACCTACTTAATTTGGGCTTTGTGCTTGACTTGCTTTTTTCTAGGAGCATGAGATCATTTCTTTGGGTTCCCTTTGTTTCCCTAATGTGCAAATTTACTGCTATAAATTTTCCCCTTAAGACAGCTTTTATTGTATCCTATAGGTTTCAGTATGTTGTATCTTCATTTTACTTTAATGGCAATTATTGTTTAATTTCTTCTTTAATTTCATCTGTGATGCACTGGTAGTTTATGAGGTTGTTATTTAATTTCCACTTGTTTATGGTGTTTTTGTGCTTTCTTTTGTCACTAATTTGTAGTTTTATTGCACTGTGGCTGGATAGCATGCATGGGATAATTTCAATTCATTTACAATTACTTGAGCATGTGCTACTATATGATCTAGGTTAGAAAGCTGAGGAAAATATATATTCTGACATTGCTGAATGAAAATGACTCTTGGAAAGTCTAGCAAGTCCTTTTCTTCACAAGTTTAGTTTAGTTCTGTTCTTTGCTGAATTTTTGCATAATTGATCTATCTCTTTGTTAAAGTCCCCCATTACAATTGTATTATTGCTCATTTGATTTTTCATGTCTGTTAAAGTTTATCTTATGTGGTTGGGTGCCCCTCAATTGGGTTCATATATATTTATGATTGTAATCTCTTCATCTTGCAGTTTTCCCCTAAAAGTATGTAGTGACTTTATCTCTTTGAATGACTTTTGGCTTGAAGTTGATGTTGTCAGCAACCAGAATAGTTAGCTCTTCTTTATTTGGGGTGTTTCTGTGAAATGAAGTTTTGCTTCTTTTCCTTAGAATTCATAATTTGTTGGATATGTGTTTGAATCTGTTTTATGTATTCTAATTCTTTTTTGTATTGTTCATTCAATATTTCCATCATTTTAATTCTCCTCTTTTTATGTATATATGCTTTAAATATGAAAAATAATTCTCTTATGATTGTTGTTATTTCTTTTTTGACCTGAGAGGTGATTTCTGATTTTATTTCTTCTTTAGCCTGTTGGACTTCTTTCTTTACTTCAGTTGCTATAATTTCAGAAATTTCAGGTGTGTGTCTTTCATGTTCTTCTATGTCTTTGTCTTCTGGACTTGTTATAGGTGTGCTCCTGGATTTGGATTACCTTATGCTCCTTCCTTTTGCCATTTTCGAAGCTCCAAATGATCAACTGGATTCAGGAGAGGCAGGGGAGTGGCTGGGTATTGGTCAGTAATGTTTTCCCTACAGTGATGGGAGCAGGTTAACACTTACCAAGGCTCTTGTTACTGGTGGGGGGAATTGACTTATGCTCAACAAAACTTTGACACAGATTGTAGGCAAGGGTAAAATTCACCAGGACTTCAAATTATCTAGGTGTCCAACTCAGTTCTCAGATGGTATAAGCACAACAGTCACATCTGTGTTTGGTGGCCCAAGGGGCCAAGCTGCTCTGCTAATTTTTTCTGTAAACAGAGTTTTTGTTTCATTTGTGCTGTGTTTGGATTTTTATGAGTTTAAATTAATCCTAAATTACTGTTTTTCAAGTTATCTTACTAGGTGTGAATAATTTTATATGTTTATGTGTTTTTAAGTCATCTTTATCTATCTGTTTTCCTAGTTCAGATCTATCTTTCAGTTCTGCTTCTTTCTTCCCTCTGTTCACTTTCAGGTTCATGATTTCATCAGATTTTTTTACCCTCTGGAATTCTGTTCTGTACCTTTTTAATGGATTCTAATTTTTTTGAGAACTGATCATTCACATTTTACTTACCTCATTTAACTTTCTATTAGTATTTTCAAGAAGTTCATTGATGATTTTATTAAGTACATTATCTATTTTCTTATGTCACATTTCATTCAGCTTTCCCAAAACCTCTTAAACTGCTTATATTTTTCTTGTGTCCTCTTTTATCATTTCATACAATGCAGCTTTTGACCAAGGTTTCCTCCCCATTGTTGATCGGTAGAACAGCTTTGGTGAATCTGGACATTTTCAAGATCGTGTCTTCTTACATTTTGTGTGTGTGTGTGTGTGTGTGTGTGTGTGTGTGTGATGTATGTGTGCCTACTGAAGTTTGTTGGTCGACTATATTGGAAAGATTTTGCTGCTAGTATAGAGACCCTCTTGTCTGTTTTTCTGTGATGCATTCTGAGTATGGTTAGCATTGACTGATCCCCACCATTCAACAACCGCCATTAATGTATGCAATATGTTTGGCCAACACTCATTTCCTTTGAAATGAATAAAATATTTTGATGACACAGAACAGACAGATATTCATAAATGGTAAAAACCATTTCCTAGCAACAACTCTACTGCTTTGTCAATAACAATAAAATCAGCAATAATAACATAGTCAAAGACAAACTAGATATTAACATAGCATCAGAGTCAGTAAAAACTGCAGTTATACCACCCTTGACCTAGAAATGAAAGTTCTAAATTTAGTATAAATTATAATTACATTGTGCACTCTATAATAAAAAATAAACCAAATATTGAGAGTATTGCTAGGTTCAACAACCATGCCACATATAATAGAAAATAATTTAAGGATACTAGCATAGAATTAACCAAATGTCTAGAAAAAATAAAGCTTAAGATTTGTACTAGTAGAGATAAAAGGAATGGAAAGTTACGATAAATAAAAAATAATCCTTTGAAATATAAAGAAAAAAAGATAGAGAAAATTCAGATATTTGATCCTATTACAGGATATAAAAATTAAATAAATTGATCAAAGTATCAGATAAAAACATATAAGAAAAAAATAACTGAACACCAAAGGAAAAATAAAGAAAAAAAAAAAGAATAGGAGAAAAAAGGAAAGGAAAAAAGAAACGTTGAAAAAAAGATAGAAATCCAAATCTTCCTGTTTCTGAGCTTATGGTTTCTTTCTGGAATGTCTAGTGCTAGAATTCATCAGATATATTGCAAGGATAGTGAGTAACTATTAAAACCTGCTTCATTCCTACTCTAATGTTTTATGTGAATAGTGCATTCTACTCTGCATTTTCTACTCATTATGATAGGTCAATGGTCAGGTCCTATGGTCATTCTCATTTTTTAATTTTATTTATTTATTTACTTTTTTGTCTTTTTGATACAGGGTCTCACTATGCAGTTCAGGCTGGCCTTAAGCTCACTTTGTAGCTCAGGCTGGTCTCAAACTCACAACAAGCCTCCTGCCTCAGCCTCCCAAATGCTGGGATTACAGGCCTGCGCCACCACACCTGGCTCCCTATGGTCATTCTTACTATTCCCAATTTTGCTTTATAACTGTCAATGCGTACATTAGAAAAACAGAATAAGTTGCAATAAATTGATACATCTCAAGATAATAATATAAAACAATAATTTATGGTCAAAGCTTATGGAATGAAACAAATTATAAAGAAAAGAACAAATTTTTTTTTAAAAAAATAGAGACAAAAAATGACACCTAAAGTCAATAAATTGATGAGCTGATTCTTTGAAATAATAAATAAAATAGAATAGCCCTTTACCTACTTAACAAAATAGGAAGGAAAATACCAATGTAATTAGAAATGAAAAAATGCTAAATCAACATGGACTCAGCCAAAATCCAAAAGATTTTGAGTAACTACTTATAAAAACATTTACTCCAATTAATTATAGAATCCAGAAGCACATGAATTAGAATATTTTGCATTAGTATATCTGGAAAATATTTTACTTTTAGTTTTCAAAGGAATGTTTGCTAACTATAAAATTCAATGAGGACAGATCTTTTTTCCTCAGTCCTTTGAATTAATTAGTCTAGTTTCTTACTCATTTTATCATTTTTTTTCTAATGTGGAATAAGGTACTTTCAAATAAGTTAAGATATTTAAATCTTTAAATATTTATTGCCTACTGCTTTTTGCTTTGAGAATTCTAATTATATGAACACAAGTTTCTGATTTTGGCACACAGAGTGAACTATTAAATTACTGATCTGTAAATTCTTTTTTCTTCATTTTTATTTGGACAATTTTTATTTGAGTGAGGCAAAGTATACTCTAAAACTTTTCCCTAGAAGCTAGCATTATGTTGATTCTGAAACAGACAAAGGTAACACTATAAAAGAGAACTACAAGCTCATATTTTTTTTTCCATATCTTTAAGTAACAGAGATGCAAAAAACCTTCATCAATATACTGGCCCACATAGTACAAGAAATCATAAAAAGGATCATACATGGTGATCAGACAATAGAGACCACTGCAAGGCAGCACTTAAATTAACTGATTGGCCTTCAGCATTCACCTGTGAGTCTGTCCGGGGCTTGGGCTTCTTGTCTGAAGATAAGCAGTGGACTCACGGTAAGGGAGCCTCTAAGTCACTGATCCTTTATGAGACCTGAGATGGTGGGTGAAGCCAAGAATCTTCAAAGGATAAGACAAGGCCACAGCCAAGCACACCTGGACCCAAGCTCAGCTAAAGCCTGCAGCTTTAGGCATCTCACTCCTGGGTGGAACAATTTAACAGCTTTCTTGGAGAGGCCCTTAAGTGGCTCCATCCTTATTGAGCATTCCTTTCCTTCTTCTTCTTTTTTTTGTCTTTTTGAGACAGGGTCTTACTATGCAGTTCAGGCTGGCCGTAAGCTCACTTTGTAGCTCAGGATGGTCTCGAACAATCAAACAAATGCAGCCCATCCAGAGATTGTCTTGGTTTTCATGTAGCTCGGTAGAAAATTAGGAAATTCTAAATCAAGGATGCTGATCAAGCACTTTCTTACTGAGTATTTGCTGATCATATGAATAAAAGAATTACAATATTATATATGAATGTTTTTAAACCTTTGAGAATGCCATTAGCTTGATGTAAAGAGAAAAACAACTCTTCATTTTTTGCATTGTAACTTAATGCTTTCTTCATTTATTTATATTTTGCTTTTAGTGGTTTATTTAATCTTTTTCTCACTATTGAGGTTAAAAGGAAAGATATGCTTTAGAAAAAAAACAGAGAATCCCCTTTTTCAGTAACATTAATAATCTCTATTTATTTTAAAATAACATTCACTTTAAAGTTGGCCAAAATATAGGCAATTTATCTAAATATTATTTAAATTTCTGTATTATATCTAGTTGTAGCCTTAAAATTATTCATGCAATGAAAATATTATCTATTAAACATGACTTCATGGAATAAAATTTAATAAATTTTAATTCCTACAAATAGTTTGACATACCAGTTCTTCATACTCTACATAAGATTCTTTATCCTAAGAAGATTAGTCATAATTTGAGATTAAAATATTAAAGATTGTTTATAGAATTCTGTTTTGCTTTTTGTTTTCTTTTCATTGGTACTATAAAATAATTATATTCAATATGAATAATAAATCTGTCCTATGTGTTTTCAAGTGTTTGCTATGAATTCAGGTTTGATTTTTTAACACTGTTTTTAGCTGTGATATTATCCAACTCTGACTAAGTATAATTTCATTTGATATTAAAACTACAGATAGGGAGACTATGTGTGGTGGTATGCACCTGTAATCCCAGTGGTTGGGAAGCTGAAAATAAGAGGATCACTGCAAGTCTGATCTGTGCTGTGAGACTCTGTACTAAATACATTATAAAAAATAAAAATAAAACTATAGATAAGGTGTTGGTAGCATAATTATAATGCTCATACACTGCTTGCATTGCTGTACTGGATTCAGTAATAAAAACATGCTGAACTATTATGAAAGCTCCTCATAACTACATTATACTGTGCACTTAGATAACCTTTATTTTTAGATGAAAGTACTTTATAATACTGCATCTGTTTATAATGAGCATCAATAAACAAGCTTTTTTTCTAAGGGTGAATATAATTCTAAGCAATAAGGTGGAATCTATGACACTGTATGTTCTATTCTTCCTTTCAGATTCATTAACTATTATGGAGATCAATCTCTTTGACACAGTACATTCCTAACTACATTTGTGCCAGAATATGTACTCATTAACACTTTTAAACTCCATAACTAGCATGACAGGGTTTCCCCCTTGCCTTGTAATATTGTGCATAATTTGAAAAGCAAGCCTTAAAAATTTACAGCCACAATTATTTAAGATACATTTATTCTCTGCATGCATGCATACATTAATGCTCATTATATACATTTGAGGTCTACCCATATTAAATATGGAAAATAATAGTGACCTATTTTTTATATTTAAAGAAAAGCAAATATTTTAATCACTATGTCTAAATTGGGTTGCTTATCACCATTAATATTTCCTTCTATATATAAATGTAACACTTAATTATGGTATGTGTTTAGAAACATAAAAACAGAGAATGCATCAGGTGCCTAAAATTTTAATTCAAACACCTTTGAGAGAGTATCTATTAAAATTTATAAGCTTTCTTCTAAATACCATCACCTGCTTACATTCTTTATAGCTCAAGGCCAGCACATTGCAATGCATTTTATAGTAAGGAAAACAAAAAGAGAAGAACACAAACTGATATAATTTTAAGAAAAAATAACCCTCTGAAATTCAGAATAAATATCCTTTCCCTTCCAATAAACATATGTTAGGGCCAGGAATAAAGCTCAGGGGCACAGAGCCTGCCTGGTAAGTATAAGGTCCTGTGTTCATACTATATTATATATATAGTATGAGTTCATATATTGTATATAGATAGATAGATAGATAGATAGATAGATAGATAGATAGATAGATAGATAGATAATTGGTGTCTACTGTATCTTCCTAACCCTTTTAGTCCCTTGCGGAGCAGATGTGTGTAATCTCCAGAGAGAGAGTGAATGACAACACTCAGTCTCTCTGTTTAATGTACGTTTTTAGCACAGATCAGTGAAGATTGCCTTGGTAAATTGGTAGCACAAGCATATATCACATCTTCACCAGTTCCAATGGATTTACTCTTGGCTGTTCTACTCCACGAATTCCCTTACCCATTTCCAACACATTTACTTTCTTTTTTTCTGTCAATTTTCTTTATTTTACTAATTTATTTATATTCTAGTTTGTTTGTTTGTTTTTGTACAGAGAAAACTAACAATCTTTAACTTCCATCATCTATCCTGAGACTGAGTGATATCAAGTGTAGACTGAGTGCACATGGACAATGGAAGAAGAGCAAAGCAAAGTGCAGACAACCATGCTTAGCAAAGAAGGCCAGTCAGTATTTGTCACGGTTTGCATCTGGATGTCCTCCACAAGGCCTGATACACTCACAGGTAGAGCGCCTTACAGGTGACTGCATCATGGAGACTTGATGCGCACCTGTGAATTAATTTATTGATGATATTGTGTCTGAATATGATATTGGAAGATGAAGCCTGCTTGGAGGAGGTGGGTTGCTGTGGTGTGGAGACATGGTCTACGCCCTGATCTCTCTGCCCTGATCTCTCTGCTTCCAGAGTGCCATGTGCCTCTACTGCCTACCATCCAGTGGGCCATCTGACTATGGACCGAAACTTGTACAAACTGTGACCTAAAATAAACCTTTTGTACTTTAAATTGTGGGTGACAGGTACTATGTCCTAATGATGAGGAAGTAACAGAAATATTTTTATTCTGATAATGAAGCTCCCCAATAATTCTTCTGAAAAATGACATGATGGTTTTATTTTAAAACAAGGCAACTGTGTGGAGAAGGAAAAAATGCTGCTGCTGAGGGGATGATTATGGTGATAGCTGATCGACTTCTGCTCCTTCTCAGTAAAAGGAAGTCATTTTGTCATCCATACACAGTTTCTCTAGTTATTGAAAAGTAACAAGTATAGAACTAAATTTATTCCTTAAATTATGACCTATTACCTCTCTCATGTCAAATCACAAACACTCAGTTTCAATTTGTCTAATATGTAAAATGGATTGAAACACTTAACTGATCTCACTTGAAATGGCACCATGTGGACTGAGTGGATATGTATTATTTCCTCCCTGACAGTGAAACTCAAATATGGTTCAATTTCAATAGACAAACTTTCTATATGATCAGAAGCCTGAAAAATGAGGAGCTCATTGAAGAAACCATAAATCTTTTGGGGCCTAAAATATTATTTATTGTATCCATAGATGTAGACTAAAGAAATATAATATGAGATAGACATTCCAATAAAGAAAGAAAGAAAACAAATACTATATCATCATTATTTTGTTGTGAGTCTGTTTCATACTCAGATTCTTCCCAGGGACTTGAGCTCTTAGTGGAATTGTGAAATATAAAGCTATACAAGGTAAGAAATGCATCACAGTACGCTGCATTGCTATGTCAGGATGGAACAAATTTTGAATAATTTCACTCCTCTTGTCACCTCAATGGCTATACTATCTTACCTATTTTCTTTGTCAAATTGTATTTGTCAGATCCCATTTCATACTTGTACCAAATGTAAGAGAGGAGAGGTGTGGTGAAGCCTGGATCTATCTCTAACACTCTTGGATATTATTAGATAAAAATTGTTTTGTGAAAATTTGGGAATATTGAATTGATCAGATGAATTAGGATTAGCATACCCATTTAAATCTATTTTAACATGATTAAAAGGTATGTTTTGGACTCTCTCAGCCAGATCCACCTGAGCCTGGCACACCCTGCAACTCCCTGGAGCCCTTGACCTCAAGCCTGCTGAGCCAGTGAGAATTTTTGTGACTCTTCCGGCCCCTGATCCAGCAAAGCACAGCCTGATGAGTGTATGGGAGAACTTTAGCACTCCCCAGTGATCCCTGGGCCAGAGACACAACAGAGGGAAACCGCAGGCTCACAGTTGTGCCAGAAGGGCTGCAGCAAAAAGCAACTGAACACAATAGCTAGATCCAGGCCAGGCATACCAAGACAATGTCAAACTTAGTAGACCAGCACTTGAATCTCATTATGTGCTAAAGATTGTAACTGCACCAAAGCTCTACACCAAAGGTCAGAGGTCAGTGCTATCCAAAATGACAAACAAAAGGAGAAAAATGCAATCTCAGGCTTCCAGCCCACTAATGATAAGTGCAGAGGACACCAGCTCAGCTGAAATGAATGAATTAAAAGAGTCAGAGAAAGAAACAACAGCAGAAAGGTATAGAGGAATTCAGACCAGAATTAATGCCGGAAATAAAAAAAGAAAATTGTTTAATACATAACATTTGAAATATTGAATCAAATCCAGAAACATATGGGGGAAACCCAATGCCCACAATGAAGAAGTGCAGAGAACACTATTTCAACTGAAACACATGAATTAACAGGGTCACAAGCGCAGAAACAACAGCAGAAAGATAAAGAGGAACTCAGAGCACAAATAATTTCTGAAATAAAAAAGAAATCATTGAAATCATAGCATCTGAAGTAGAGAATCAGTTATGGAAATATATGGGGGAAAGCCAATTTGGAAAAAAAATCTGCAGTGAAAGAATTATTAGCTAACTCTAAAGAAGACACTGAAAACAATAGAGGAGATTAGAAATATGGTGGATTCCTTGAATGAGCAACACAGGAAAGAAATAGATTGCATGAAGCAGAGTCAGAGATACAGAAAAACTCAAAATCTCAATCAGGAGCTTTCAATACCATTCAAATGAAAACGAAAACAGAGTTTCAGATCTTGAAGATGATGGTGCAGCTAGCGAAAAGGTGAGAAAGCATCTCTTAAAAACAATGAGGATGCAGGAAAAAAATAATCCATCACCTGCAAGATGATGCCAAGATGAACAAAGTAAGATGAATAGGCATCAGTGAGAAAGAAGGAGTCAATACAAACAATATAAAAAGAATATGGGCAGAAGTGATAGCATAAAACTGAACTTAAGTGAGGAAACAATCTAACCTTCAGGTAACAAAAGCATACAGAATGCCAAATAACTTCATCCCAACTAAAAACACACTAAGACATTTAATAATCAATATCCCAGAAATCCAACACAAGAATAATATGCTGAAAGCTGCTAAAGAGAATAAGCAGACCATATTCAAAAGAAAAGCCTTCAGAATTATAGTCGACTTTTCTTCACAAACCATGAAGGCAAGAAGAGCATGCAGATGATTACTTCAACACCTCTATGAAAACAAATTTTAGCCCAGACTACTATACCCTGCAAAACTCTCCTTCAAGTTTGATGGTAAAGTGAAATACTTCCATGACGAAGAATAATTTAAGAATTTCATGATAAGAAAGCCATTCCTACAAAGGTTACTGAAAGATGTTCTAGAGAGGGACCAAAATGACCAGAACTCCATGAATGAGAAGAGAAGGAATCCACTAAACAGGGAAAATTATTAAACACAGGACCAAAAGGAGTGAACAACAGCAGGTAAATAACATGACAATCATAAGTCAACACAATTATAAGCATTAATGTAAATGGACTCAGTTCACCAATTAAGAGAAATAGACTGGCACAGTGGTTTAGGAAAGAAAACCCAACAATATGCTGTATACAAGAAACACACTTAACTCAAAAAGACTTTCATAGGGTTAAACTCAAAGGATGGAAAATAATACTACCTGCCCTAGAACTTCAGAAAAAGGAGTAGCAATTCTATTCTGAGATAGTCCCAACTACAAACCAAGAAGGATCAAGTGAAATAAAGAAGGCCACTATATATTGGTTAGGGGAAAAATTCAAGAGGAAGAGGTAACACTCTTAAATATTTATGCACCAAGCACGGGAGCAACCAACTGTATAAGACAAATCTTAATGGACGTGAACAATCTAATAACCAAGACCACATTCTTACAGGAGACCTTAATACACCCTTATCTCAAAAAAGATAGGTCAAACAGAAAAAAATTAACAATGAAGTAGTGGAACTGAACCAGAGCTTAGAACAAATGGACCTGGTGGACATATACAGAGTGTTTCACCCAATCACAGCTGAATACACATTTTTTTCAGCTGCACATGGGTCATTTTCTAAAATAAACCACATACTAATACAGAGGTCATGCTTAAGTATATGCAAGAAAACCGAAATTTCCCATGCATATTATCTGACTATAGTGCAATGAAAATGGAAGTAAATGACAGAAGAAACCAGAACAACCCACTAAATTCATGGAAAGTAAACAACACCCTACTCAACAATCAATGAGTCACAGAAGAAATTAAGAAATTCAAAAATATCTACAATTCAATGAAATTTCAAGCACAACATACCAGAATCTATGGGATGCAATGAAAGCAGTTTTCATAGCTATGAACTTACACATTAGGAAAACAGAACGGGAACAAATAAACACCCTAATGTTCCACCTCAACATCTAAAAAAGGAAGAGCAAACCAAACCCATAGCACAAAGGCGAGAAGAAATCATAAAGATTAGAGCAGAAATTACTTCAATTGACATGAAGAAAAGAGTTCAAAGAATCAATGAATCAAAAAAATAGTTCTTTGAAAGACTAAATAAAATTGATAAGCCCCTAGCCAACCTCATCAAAAGAGGAAAGAAAAAAAGTACAAGTAATAAGAAATGAAAAAGGTGAAATCACCATAGACCCTGTGGAAATTCAGAAGATTATCAATAGCTACTTCGAGAATCTTTACGCTCACAGAATAGAAGACACAGAAAAATGGACCGATTCCTTTAAAGGTACAAATTACCAAAACTGAATCAAGAAGACATAACAACTCTCAATAAGCCAATAACAGCCAACAAAATATGAAACATAATAAAAAGCCTGCTGACAAAGAAAAGTCCAAGTCCTGCTGGAATCACAGCTGAATTCTACAAAAAAGTTATAGAAGATATAATCCCTACACTCCAAAAACTCTTCAATGAAATTGAAAAGGAAGCAGTCCTCCCAAAATCATTTCTGGAGGCAAGTATAATACTGATTCCAAAACCAGTTGTGATGACACAACCAAAAAGGAGAACTGCAGGCCAATCTCCCTCATGAACATAGATGCAAAAATCCTCAATAAAATCCTAGCAAATAGAATACAGCAAATCATCAAGAAGATCATATGCCATGACTAGGATTCATCCCAGGTATGCAAGGATGGTTCAATATTTGGAAATCTGTAAATGTAATGCATTATATAAATAGACTGAAATCTAAACAGCATGTGAGTATCTCAATTGACACAGAAAAAGCTCTTGACAAAGTCCAACACTCATTCATGTTTAAAGTCCTACAGAAAATTGGAATAGAAGGACTCTACTTCAATTTGATAAAAGCTATCTATGACAATTAAACAGCTAATATAATTCTAAATGAGGAAAAAATGAAATCTTTTATTCTTAGATCTGGTGCAAGACAAGGATGTCTTCTATCACCCCCCATTCAATATAATTTTGAAATCATTAGCTAAAGGCATTAGACAAGAGGGAAAAATAAAAGGAATAAGAACTGGTAAAGAAGTTAAATTATCATAATTTGCAAATGATATGATTCTTTACTTGGAAGACCCAAAAAACTCTACCTCAAAGCTACTAGAATTGATACACCAATTCAGTAGCATAGTAGGATACAAAGTCAGTACTCAAAAGTCAATAGCACTCCTCTACACAGATAACAAACAAACTGAGATGGAAAGTATAGAAATAATACCTTTTACATAGAACCACAGAAAATGAAATACCTTGGAATTCACTTAACCAAGGAAGTCAAAGATCTTTTTGCGGAAAATTATAGCACCCTAAGAAAAGAGATCGTAGAGGATTTCAGAAAATGGAAAGAAATTCCATGCTCCTGGATAGGAAAAACCAACATCATGAAGATGGCCATAGTCCCAAAATTGCTGTACAGATTTAATGCAATCCCTATCAAACTGCCACCCACATACCTCCCAGATGCAGAGAAATCAATCCTAAAATTTATTTGGAACCACAAAAGACCCAGAATAGCAAAGACAATCTTGGTCAATAAAGGCAAGGCAGGAGGCATCACAATTCCTGACTTGAAATTATACTACAAAGCCACTTTGATAAAATCAACATGGTATTGGCAACAAAATAGACCTGAGGATCAATGGAATAGATTTGAAGGTGTAGAGGCTTCTGTGAACACCTTCAGCCACCTGATCTTTGATAAGGGGCCAATCACATTTACTGCAAGGAAGACAGCCCCTTTAACAAATGGTGCTGGAAAAACTGGCTTTCTACATGCCAAAAACTAAAACTTGACCCAGGTCTTTCACCTTGTACTAAGCTAAAATCAAAATGAATTAAAGATCTATATATCAAAATATAAACTCAATCTCCTGGAAGATGGTCTATGTGATTGTCATTACCTGACAGTATCCTGCTAAGGATGAGAAATCTAAAAGTTGCCAAGATTAAGTGTTACACCATTATAAAGAATGTTAGAAACAGAATAAGGAATATTTACTTCTATTTCAAAATTGTAGCACTGTTACTTGCTCTGTCATACACGCTGTATTGTTCACCAAAGGTAACTATGGTGCTTTTCAAGGAGTTGTCAAGGTATTGCTCAGATATAGACAAGAGTATCATCATGAAGAAGACTTAATAGAATGAATATTATTCTTTCAGAAAGAAATGTGAGTAAATATGTACTTGTAAAATAGTAGCATCAATATCAGGTACACGCTAATTATTTTAGGTACACACTAATTATTCTAACTTGATAAAGTAGAAACTATTCCTAAAATAAATATAAGGATCTATCACATAACAACATAATATCATACCTTCCACAGGTATCTAAATCATAATAGTTATTTCCTAGAATTTAGGTAATCCTTTAGAATTAAATAATAGCTCACAACTACAAATTATTTTTGAGTAATCTGATTTTATTTAATCTTCCTTCCTACTCTTTGAAACCAACGATGTTATTGGCAACTTTACTTGGAAAATAATGGGGAAAAAAGACTATGTTGCTGACTTTCCCTTAGGTAAGACTCTCAAATGAAATCCATTGTTTTAAACTCCCATGTTCTACCACTGAATCAAGAAGTCAGTTGGTTAACAATGTATTCACATGGGATTAGATTGGAACTGGGTGAAAATCTATTATAGTTAGGAAATAATGGAGCTCAGAGAAAATAAGCCAATATTTATTGCTATGTCTTTAGGAATTCCTTCATTGGACCTCTATTTGTATAAAAGCATTAGGGAAAACATAATAAAAACAATATGCTGTCGATCCCATAGCAATCAATTTAGAATACATTTATATATGAATAATTGAATTAATAAGCTTAACAAAGAATGTAGGAAGTATTCTTTTAGAATCACCCTATTCATAAAGTTGATCTTTATTACAAATATTTCACATTAAAATGTGCATTTTATAAGTGTTAGAACTTGAGCAGTTTATGACATTATACAAAATAATTAGATAAATCTATGAAAAATTATAGTAACTATAAAATTTAATCACAAAATTAAATTACTCTGTGTGTCAAAAATACCCACGATCCTGGGGACAACCTGCTCAGGCCCCTCTTCTGTCCCTCTCTCAGACATGAGCTTTCTTTTCTTCAATAAATATATTTTGTTCATAACAAAAAAAAATTCCCACGAAAAATAAAGAAATGCTACTCGGTTAAGAAGTATAGCAATTGGTTGATAGGTTCATATAGGAATGCTCTAGAGAAGAAGGAAGCTAAAGAGGAATTTGTTTATTGAAACTCAGGTGAATAGTAATATCAGGAGGGATGTCTATCAAATACAAGGTCTCAATAGGTTAAATGCATCACTTAATACTTTCAATGTAATTTGATATACAAGCAGACAAATTTAACAAACTAGAGGATTATAAGATTGTGTTCAAAGATACATCTTCTCCACTCCATCCCTAACTCTTTAGCCTCCGATAATCTTCACTTTGTTTTTGTTTTGTTTTCTGAGACTTAACTATATCATTAGGGATATTTGCAGTTGTTAAAGGCTTAACTTGGAAATATGAATAAGTTTCCTTTTCCTTACTGGCCCATTTACTCTCGCTCCTGGATGAATGGCTGTTATTCAGAGAACACGTGGTATGGACATTATCAGGTCACTACAGTTTACCACAGGATTGTGTACCATTCAGTAACTGAGTTCATTGGAAAGAATGCAATTGGTAATACTACAGTTGTCACATGCAATTTAGCAAATTAAAGGGCACAGGTATCTTCAGAGGGGTCTGGCAAACAGATGCCTTAACAGATGTTACTCAATTTAGTGTTGGCAGACAAAAAATGGACCTTCAGGTGCATAGTGTTAGCCACACTACGGAAAATTTAAGGTGTAAATTACTGCATAAACATTGTTATGTGAAGGAAGATTGTCTTTGGTAGACAATATTTCATGAAGAACTTTGAATATGTGTGCATCTAAATCTATAAGGAATGTGTTAGTAGTCTTTTACACTACTAACAATGTCTTTTAGACATTGCACTGTGAAAGAATATTTCTTCCTTTAAATTTGTTTTCCTTATTTTTATACAAGGTCTTGCTACCCAGGTAGGACTTCTAGTGATCCTCCTGTTTTTAGCCTCCTCAGAGCTGAAATGACTGGTGTGTGCCACCACATCCAGACTCACTTGACAGCCAGTGTGGCATGCAGTACTGGGAATCGAACCCAGGTCCCTGCGCTTGCCAAAGCAGGTGCTCAGTCTGCCAAGTTACCTTGCCAGCCTTCTCCCTTTAATTTCTAAGTGCATGCTGTCTGAAGATTGGGGTGATCACTAATTTCCCTCCCCTAGATTTAAATATGATTTAAATCTCACTTGTGAGCAGTGCAGGTTGCGTAGAGGTAACTTCCCTAAACTGACTTTTGGTTTGAACACTTTGCTCCTTGCCAACTGAGCAACTCTGAGCTCAGATAAGTGTAACATGTGACTGTGGGGCTAAGATATGAGGTAAATGAGGCCTATGTGACTCCATAGAATATTCCTTTCCAGAATTAAACAGAGTATTCATTAATTACAGCCTGAATCTGGCTGTACTATTCCTTTTGTAAATTTTCCCCACTTTTATAAGCCCTGACTGCCAAGTCCCTCAGCCAGTACATCCAGTCATAATCCCTTCACCACTTCTGTCAGTGGAATGGGATCAATAAATACCACAAGGCTGACTGCCTTGTGGCCTCTTGTTTTCTGTGGACTGCTGGCCACCCAGATTCCCTCTTCATAGCATTTCGTCGATTTCTCTTTCTTCTTACTATATGTGAAATTGGGTCTCACTACAGGAGACTATAGGGGTCCCTATTCACAGGTATGACAGCGTGATATCAAACTGGCTCTGCAATTGGTATTTCCTACCAATGTGTCTGTATCTTCTTCCACACTTGCAGAAAACAAGGCCTTTGTCCCTCTTCCTGGGGTGCAAGGCTTTGGATACACATAACCTTAACACTAATGTTTTCTCAAGTGTCATTTTAAAAAATAAAAATAGATATGTGTGGATTTTTCCCTCACATAAGAAAATGTCAAATGATAAAATGGCATCATGGGAGATTTTTATTTCCAAAACACTTGAGGAAGTTCTAGGTTACAAGTTGTGGTTTCTGAACAAATGGCACCCATGCAATGATACTGGACAAATGGAAAGTCACTCGGATTCTTTGCATTCACCCAATGCTGAATCATTCTTCTGGCTAGGAGACACTAGCATTTAGGAATGGGACAAGCCCAAGGTGAAGAAATTTCCTCTTTAGAAGACTGAAATTGGAGTGTTTTCTATATTTTAGGTAGTTACCTAAGCCCGAGATGTGATGATTTTGGTAGTGTCATTAATTGTTTTCTACTATTATAAAACACTAGAGGAGTAGAAAACTTCTAATTGGATCAATAAAACTTTTGCACTGAACATGATTAGGAAATCTAATCATTCCAACCACAACTTAATAGGGTTGCAGCAGATTAAAAAATAATAATAATAAAATTACAAATGTCCTCCTGAGCAAGAAAAGAATTGGGAAAGATGAATTCTGTACTTTCTTGAAACTCCATTTGCATATTGTAAGTCCAGTTAGTTCTTTTTTGTTAACAGAAATAGTTATGCAAGATTGGACAAATAATTCATTATTAGTATTTGCTTTAAAGAAACCTCAATTTTTTTCTATTTTTTTGTCTTCTTTACCTTTTCTTTTGAAGTTTATTTTACAGAGAGTATTGTAATAATTGATAAGACATTAGAATCAATACATATTTAGAAGACCAGGGTGAGAGATATTCAACCACGGTTTTGTAATACACATTGTTGTTCTGGATATAGTTTTTTGGATCATAGATGTCAGTGTATAGAGTTAGTTGCAAGTAAAGTTTTAAAAAAATAAAATAAAAGATCTGCTATTTGTTTTTGCTATTGGTTTTACTCTTCAAAATTAAATTAAATTAAATTAAAATATCAAGCTGTACTTGCAAAATATTAATGGGAAACACTGTGAACTTTTAAGTCATGGGCTGCGGTGAGAAGCCTGAGGCGACTGAAGAAACTGTGGGAGCCTGGCCGTTGGTCTCTTCCTATTTCCTGCCTGGTGAGGCTAGCAGGTAAGCAGTCACGTTAACAGGCACCTCACACCACGGCCACTGCTGCATTTGCCAGAGGCCATTCCACCATCACTTGATCGTAGATGTCAAAACTTTCAATGAAGAATCCATTTCTTTATAAATTCATTCTCTCAGATCTTTTGTTAGAGTGACACGAAGCTGATATACATTTCTACATGGAAGAAAAAGTATTTTAGAGTCTATACATTTCATTGAATTTTTAAGCTTCCAGTGGATTTATCCAATAATGAAACCTAAACACAATTTAATATAGAAAATGCAACAGGAATTTAATTTCAACATTGGATAAAAAATGACTTAGGAATTAATTACTACCTTGGAAGAGGGCTTGAGGATCAGAATATTTACTACTTCCCAGGGCTCCCAGGAATGTCCAAAGGAGATGAGGTTCATAATGCAAAGTGACTACAAATTTTCTGGTCATGATAGAATTTTGATATCAAACAAGAGAAAAATGTTAACCCCTGATGCCCATAACCTCAATATTTAAACTTCCATTTAGTAATCCCACTTAATGAAAAACACAAGCCCCATTCAATACTGGAATAAGAACAATGATGCTTGAGACATATCTAATATATCAATACATTTATTTTTTATTTATTATAAAAATATTCACAGGACAGAGGAAAATAAACTCAAGGCATAATACTATCTTTATTGATATTCTTATTAATATAATTAAATTTTTATTGCAACATATATACAATATTTTAGAAAATTAGCAATAATAAAACAATTCTTATAATTACCTATTTAACTAAGGTTTAATATTTTTCCACATTTGCTTGAATCTCTGTCTTCTGTTCCTTTCCTCTGGTTACATATATTCTTCCAGGCTGTGTTTTTTTTTTTTTAATGATGGAACTGGTGATTGAACTCAGGCCCTTGCACTTGCCAGGGAAGCACTTATTCTGAGCCATCTCCCCGGCCCCCATATATTCTGTATAATGAAACATAATAAAATTTTACTCCTTCTTTTTTGCTATTATATAATTAATATTTTCCCACTGAAGTTAATGATACCAAGAGAAGAGAAAATATGAATTTTTTTATTTTTTATTTTTATTTTTTTTGTCTGAGGAATTGAACTCAGGACCTCCTGCTTGCCTGGCAGGCATCATGATGCTGAGCTGTGACCCTGGCCTGAGAAAATATGTCTGGATCCTATGCAAATATCCTGTCTTGTACAAAAGTAATTGGTCTGGAGAAATTTAGACAGTTAGGAAGATTTTGGTTAAGTTAGAGCAGTATGATGTACATCCATAATAGAAATTAGAGTGAGCACAGCACCGCTGGAAAATAAAAGGCCGGAGAGATTTTGAACATTAGGATAGAGATCTTAGGCCCTTTTTATTTTTAATTGACTTCATCTAAAGGAAAAGGAAGATATCTTATGTCTTCATGACAGCACGTACAGCGAAAAAGGGCCTGCTGAAGCCAGGCAGTGGGGCAAAGGGCCTTCACCTCCTCGGTAATTGTCTTTCAAAGGGCTTAGTTGCCAACCCTCAAAAAACAGACCAGAGGTGGAAAATTGGAGAAGAAATGATTTAAGAAGCCTGCCTTCAGAGGAAGCTGAGAAAAATGTGAAATTCAAGATTTCCTAAGGTAAAATGCTTTAAGGAAATCTGGGTAGGGAAGTAGAGCCAGTTACAATATTTGCCTTAAAATTGGAAATAATTGGGAAACATACCATAATCTTATTTTTCAGTGTGCTCATAATAAAAGCCCTAGGCCAAAAAAAAGCTCCAGTTAAAGATCATCCTCCAGGTAGCTGTAGTTATCCAGTCCATTGTAACACATGACAGGTGTACTGAATGATAACATAATAAGATTAATTTATTAGTAAATATAAGTAAATAATAGTATTGATATTTATACTGAAATGATTAGATAAACTATAATTAAGCATTTGTAAATACCTACACAGGTTTGTCTTAGTTATTTTTCTTGTTTTTTTTTTTCCTGTATTTTAGGAAAGGATCTACAGTGCGTTCAGGTTCTCACTGCTAGATCAGACTCATAGTGACTCCCCAGTTTATAGTCTCCCAAGTGCTGGGATCCCAGGCATGCGTCGCCATGCCCAGTCTCAATTGCCATCTCAGCACACCCCAGGTGCGAGGCTAGCACAGCAGGCCTGGGATCAAATCCCAGGCCCCTACCCCTGTTTTCAGGCACTTTAATCTGCTGAGCCATTTGGCTAGCCCTACTTCTCTTGTTGTTGAGACAAAATATTCAACCCTGAAGAGGAAAGGCTTATTTAGCTCAAAGTCTGTAGAGATTTCAGTTCATAATCAGCTGGCCTCAAAGCAGAATGATACACAGTGGAGGGGAGACACTTCACAGAGGTGGAAAACACCAAGAGTAATAAGCAAGAGACAAGAGTTTTCATGTCACTTATATTGTATGCAGGCTACCTTACCTGGAGTGGGTCTGTCACTCACACCCTCAATCACAGCATCAGACGAAGAATCGACCGTGAACTTCAGATTCAGGAACCTGTGAGAAGCTCTCCCCTCATGAGTGCATGAGACTGTAGGGGGACATCTAGACACAAACCTCAGCAGGTGCCTTAGGATGACATGTAAACGTCATGGAACACTATGCAAGCAGAAAATCTTGAGACTTACTGCTGAATGGCAACTAGGAGTACAGAGACAATGAACAAAAGTGTACATAGCCCATAATGAATGGATGTGGCCATTTGAATAAATGCATATTTTGTACTTGAATAAATGTCTAAAATTTGGTTAGGCTGAGAAATATCTTTTAAAAATTTATTTATTTAAATATGTTAAAGCTGTCTAGCTATTTGCAAAATTTTTCTCACAGACGTTTTCAACCGTTGATTATTTTCTTCAAAATAATTTTAATAGAGAGTGAAATGGTGATTTTCTGACTCTCTTTAGTGTATTTGTTTGATTTGAATGCCGTTTGATTATTAAATCTTCATTTTAGTGATTACTATTGGTAAAGGAACATTTTGTTTTCTAGATTTTCTTCTCACTCTACTATTCTATATTTGCTAGTGACTAATCTACTATGAATAAGAGTTACTTTTTGTTTTAGAACTAGTTGTTTTTCTACACAACTAAGAGATTTTATATATATATATATATTTATAAAAAGAAAGCTCCTAAGACTGGAGGGATCCCTCAAGTGGGGAGGGATCCTCTTTTTCTATGCCTAGGACTTTTTATACCATAAAATCTTATAGGTTACCTTGAATCACACTACGATAAAACAATCAGATTATAAATTCCATTACTTAATTTAGTAGGAAAAATTATGTATTAGAATAACTAGGATGACAAACAAAGACATTTCTGGAAGGGTAGGAGAGAGGGTCAGATTGCTCTGGGCATCGATCTGGACAAGTATGTGCGCACTACATTATTTCTACGTGTTTGATATATTGTTCACAGAGGTTGCTAGCTACAACACAGCTTTGGAACGCTTATCTGTGGGCAGGCTTTCAGGAGTAGGCTTTATGTCTCTGTCTTTGGGCCTAGTTTCTATCAACTCAGCCCTTGACAATAGGCCTGGTTTACCACATCTCTGTTCTTTCTGTATCTTGGGTCTGTTCCATTTCTAACCGTCTATCTCCACCTCTAATCTCTACACTTGGAAGGCTGAGGTAGGGAGATTGCAATAAGTATGGGGCCAGTCCAAACCACATGGCAACACCATAAATAAAAAAAAAAATGAAACAAAATAGATATTTCAAGCATCTCTTACAAGATTCATACCATAGCCATCAGTAAAAGAGTTATTTTCTAAACAGAATGATATTAAGAAATAATATGGCTAAACAGACTAAGTACTTGCTCAGGTAAGTGCAGGGGCCAAGGTTCAATCCCTGGCACCACACGTGACACCAGCCCCCCCGCCCCCTTGAGCGCACTGAACTGCGGATGAAGTCCAGGAGTGTTGGTGCATGCTTGTAATCCTAGCACTAGGGAGGCAGAAAACAGGAGGATCACTACAAATCTGAGCTCCTGCACAGAAGAAACAAGAACACTAAACGAAAGAAATAATATATGTACTCTTGTAATATGTGCATGTTAGCCAGTGTGCTCCTGAGTTTTGGGATACCTTTCCTGCTAGATTGCTTTATCATACACGGCTAAGTTAGGTTGATGCTAGACTCTTGTGACTTTCTTCATTTCATATAGTTGTTTCTTGTTTACCATAAAGAGAAAGCTGGACAGCGCGGCAATCTCCTTGCTCAGAAAATTTGGAGCTCACCTGAGTCTCATAATATTGCAGTACAGGTTCTCCTATGTCCTGAGTCTTCGCTGATCTTGAAAGGCTAGGTCCAAAATGTTGGCTGGCCTTGTGGCTCTTCTATTTCTTCAACTCTGACTTGGGATTTTAGGTTGTTAACCATCCAGAGGAAAAGCGTGTTGGATTGTGGTGTCAAGTTCAAGAACCTAAGGTAGTTGAATGTCAATGGAGTGCCCACTTTTGACAGGTGTAGACAAAGGAAGGGTTGTAGAAAGAAAAAATCAGGATGTGTGTGTATAGACAGTACAGTTGGGATAGATAACGCTGTGCTTCTACATAATTCTATGAGAGGCAAGATCTGCACTAATGGTGGTT
>PVKA01032404.1:0-15312 GCA_004027165.1 Ctenomys sociabilis
CATGTAAATTCTAAAGCATTACAACAAAAATTTTCCCTCTCTTGTGCTGACGCTTGGCAGATTGTGCTTAATTGTCCCCAATGTGTTACCCGTCAGGCCCCCCTGAGTTTTGGGGTAAATCCTTGGGGCCTCCTTCCCTTAAAAGTATGGCAAATGGATGTGACACACATTTCAGAATTTGGGACTCTTAGATATGTACATGTGTCGGTAGACACCTGTTCAGGGATTCTACATGCCACAGCCATGTCTGGGGAGAAGGCGCACAATGTTATTGCCCATTGCTTGGAAGCCTGGGCGGCTTGGGGAAAACCATTGCAACTCAAGACTGACAATGGGCCAGCCTATACAGGCCAACAAATTACCTCCTTCTGTCGCCAGATGGAGGTACAACTCACTCATGGCTTGCCATACAACCCCCAAGGGCAGGGCATCATAGAGCGCGCCCACCACACCTTGAAAGAATGCCTACAAAAACAAAAGGGGGGAATTGGCCACGGCCGTACCCCAAAGGAGAGACTTTCTTTAGTTCTATTCACCATTAATTTTCTAAATTTGGTGCTGCAAATCTGTCTAAGCAACTGTCCAGTTTTCTTTTAGGTAATTGGACTGGGGAATTTGATGGCCTCATGGAACAGCTGAGAGTGGCCATTGTGACGGTGAACTCGACAAGGATGGATGCTGGACTAGCAGAGGGCCTGGTTACATGGTTCTCCACTGCCATGAATCACCTGAAAGAGTGGGCGGGAATGGGAGCTCTGGCTGGCCTGATGGTGCTGATATCCTTGGTTTGCCTGTGGTGCATCTGCCGTGTTAGGTTCCTTCAGCATCGCGGTACAGCCATGATAGTTCAAGCCTTTGCAGCCATTGAGACTGGACAGTCCCCTGGTGTTTGGCTGGCCACCTTACAGAAATAGTTTACCGGCACAGGGTGAGAGGCAAAGCACTGCACTTAGAGACCAGAGCGGCCAAGCTGGAATCTAAGGAGAAGATACCCGATTGCATGTGGGTTCGATGCCTTCCACCCCACCCCTGTGAAAAAGGGCGTCGGACAGCGCTGACACTCCCTGGGTGCAACGCACCTGGGCAAGAGCCGGCCTTTGTCCTTGCACAACAGGGATTGGGCCTCTGTTCTCACCTGTTGCTATAAACAAAAAGGGGGAACTGTAGAGAGCTGCGAATAGCTGCGCCTGAAAGATGGTGCTGGCTTCCACCTTCCACCCCCTGCTGGGTGAGTGCTCTCAGTGATAAACAACTCCATATATAGTTAAGGCTAAAGCTATGGCTCACTTCCATGTACCTGGACCTATTGGTGACGCCCACGTGGCCTTCCGGGATTGGACTCCCAGAAGGTATTTAGCTAAGAGCGGGCTTCCCCTTGAGGTAGTAGAAGAAGATTGTTCAAGGGTCCTGAATAAACGGCAGTTGAATTTACGGCAGTTCTCCTGCACCAGTCTCCCTACTGCTGGGATTACAGGTGTGGGCCACCACATCCAGCTCCATGTTGCCTTTTTGAAGTATTCTCTACACAAAGTTAAGATGCCAATCACATGGATTTAAGGACATTTTTCATCTAGTTTGTAAATGTCCCTCTCTATGGCTCACTTTTTTATTTTAAAGAGAAAAAACTACAATATAAATGATACAGAATTTCAAAACAAAATGATATGAAAGTTATAATGGTTGTTATATTGCATATTGTCCTCAGAGTGGTTTCTCAGATTATCAGATACAGGAATGTAAAATTGACCAAACAATATAAGCACTGAGCAGAGCTGGCCAGATAGCTCAGCGAACTAACAAGCCTACTTGGGCAGAGTGAAGTAGCCGATGTTCGAATTTCTGGCCTGCCATACTGGCCTCACCTCCAGGGTTCACTGAGACTGTGATTGAACTGGGCTTGGTGGTGCGCACCTGTAATCCCAGCACTTGGAATGCTGCCATGAGGAGAATACCGTAAGTCCGATCTACATAGGGAAACCCTAGACCAAATACATAAAAAATAAATAAATAAATAAATAAAATAAGCACTAAGTGTTCCTTTCAATGAGTTAATTGAAACTGATCATATAATTATGTTATCTAATATATATTATTTCTTAATTTTTAAGCTTGTTAATTTCCTTCACCATTTTCATCAGTTCTAACTCATTTGAACTCAGGACTCTGATTTCTTAGCAAGATGATAAATATCTACATCACTATGGCCATCACAAACTGTATGGACAAAGGAGTAATTTCAAAAATAAATAAATAAATAAATAAAAATTAAAAAGGAATAATTTCAGGAGTGATGTCACATTATCACTTGCCTTCTCTGCACAGATGTTTTACTTCAGATGCCCAAACTCTTCACTTTAACTTGTCTTTTTTCTCTCTGTAGTCAGTTTCCTTTTAACTTTCTTTTAAAATTTATTTTGTCTTAATTTATAATTGTCTGCTGAAAGTTTATTCATGTACCAACTACTCTGTCATTGCTAACATAGAATGTCCTAATGACTTCTTTTTTCTTAATGAAGAAATTTTATTAGAAAATATTTCAGCTTTGAAAAAAATTAAACAAATTGTATAGAGTACCCTGAAATTTGCTCTATACTATAGTTCCCAGCTTTTCCATTAACATTTTGCATTATTGTAGGTACATTTCTTATAATTAGTGATAAAGTACTAATACATTATTGGGGGCAGGCCAAATAGCTCAGCAGACTAAAGCACCTACAAGTATATGCAGGGGCCTGGAGTTCAATCCCTGGGCCTACCATGCTGTCCTCACCCCGGGGATGCACTGAGATAGCAATTGAGACAGGATGTGCTGGTGTGCACCTGTAATCCCAGCTCTTAGGAGGCTCTAAACAGGTGGATCACTACAAGTCCGATGTAGTAGTGAGACTGAACACCATGTAGACCCTCCCTAAGGTACGAAAAATTAAAAATAGAACTAATATATCATTGTTATGTAAACTGTAAAATATTCACTAAGGTTCTTCTCTGTATTTACAATTCTAAAGTCTCTGAGAAATGCATGATGTCACATATGTGCCTTTACCACCAAGTACAGAACACTTTTATTGTTTAAAATTTCTTCTGTTCTATTTGTCTTTTATTCCCTTACATTAGACTTTTGTAACTACTGATCTACTGTCCTAATATTTTAGTCTTTTTTGGAATTTCATATAGTTGAATCATACAGTGAGAAGTTTTTCAGATTGAGTTTCTTACAATAAACAATGTTTATTTGTTACTTCTTCGTCATTTTATTCCATGGGTATTTATTACTCTTTTACTGTTTATGACACTCTTTTGTGTCAATTTAGTTATGCATTCTGTGCTTTTCTATATAGATTTTTTTTTCTGGTCTTTTTGAGACGGGGTCTTACTATACAGGCTGGCCCCGAGCTCAGTACGTAGGTCAGGCTGGTCACAAAGTCAACAATCCTCCGGCCTCAGCCTCCTGAGTGCTGTAGATTACAGGCATGCAATTCATCTTTGAATGATACCATTTTTGGTTCCACTTTGGGGCAAATGTGAATTAGATGACTATAAAAATAATGTGCTATTTTTTGTATAAATATAAGTTTTCAACACAGTTTGGTAAATTTTATGTAGCTTAAGTGCTAGACTATAAGGTAAGGCTATAATTAAGTTTTTTTTTTTTAACAAACAAGAAGTATTTTCCATAATGGTTTTATCATCTTAATTTCTAGACACCAATAAAGAGTTTCTCTCCATATCCTCACCAGTGTTCAGTGTTATCACTGTACTAGATTACAATCATTCTGTAAAATTGCTCGGGCTCTTTGTTATTATTTTAATTTGCCATCCTCTACTGGGCTAAGATGTTGGGCAACTCTTAATATATTTATATATAGTGGTATGTTTCCTTCAGTGAGAGGTTTGTTCAAATTTTGTTCATTGTAAAAAAAAATAGAGTTGCATGTTTTCATCTTTGAACTATCTAAACTCAAGAAAACAAGAAGAGAATAAAAAAGCATAATGAACAAAATTTAGTGAGTATGGGACAAAATTAAACTTTAAAAGTGTATTCTCATTCTGTATCCCAAATGAATAAAGAGATTACAGGGTGTAAAAGGACTCATATAATAATCTTGAAACATTTACAAGATTTAATGGAAGTATAATTTTGTTGGTCCAAATAACATCACTGTAAATCCTTCTTGTTGTTGTTCCAGAATTCAGATAGCAAAACTATCCATTTTCAACCCTTCAAATCAATACTACTAGTATGTATATTTTTATACACTTGCAATACTAAATAACAATGATCACTTTAATTGTTTGTTTATGGTCTCCAAAAATTTATAAATGCCATGCAAGAAGGAGCAGTACTCTGTCTGCTTTGTGTCTAAAACAAAAATATTATAACAAGTACAAACTGAATCAATAATTATCAAATCAATCATCCTGGGTATATATAATTCCCAACAAATTTTTTTAAAAACTAACAACAAGGGCTGGGGAGATGGTGGCATAAGTGCTTCCCTGGAAAGTGCAAGGGCCTGAGTTCCATTCCCAGTTCTGCCAAAAAAAAAATCAACATTCTAAGACTAAATTAGTACTTGTCTCACGTTGAATCAGTCTGAACAATTTTTTGTTGTCTTCTTTCCACATCACGTTGTTCTTTCACCTTCCGTGGTGCTTCCTTTCTGCTGTTAAGTCCACACACAGATGTATACGTTCTTACAGATTTCAAGGGAAAGGTACACAAATATGATTTGCAATGATAACTGAAAATAAATTTTTCTCAAACAAAATAAAAATAGAAACTTGAAATGTTTTGTCTTATATATTGTTCACAAAAATATCATTTTTCTTTTTCAATTGAATATTTAGAAGTACAAAGAAAAATCAATCATTAATCCATCTTTGAGAAAGAAGTAGGGGTATGAAATAAGGAACTCTGATTCATTTATAGATGAAAAAGAAATGACAGAACATTTCAAATGAAACTGACAATGTATAAAATGCTCCAACAACTTTGGAAACTGCACTATGACAGAAAAAGTCACTTCTACAATGACTTCAACATTGCTTCTTTGTTGTAACTTCAAAAACAGTGATTTCTTGGGTCATTAATGAATTTTTATATATGTTTTCATTAATAAAAAAGTTAACTATTAAAGATTTTTTTTAATCCATATAATTCAACATAAAAAAGATCAGGAGTGTCAGAAAACTTCCCACATAGCTTCATATAACAAGATCCCCTCTAGAAAAACCATATAATTTAAAAGTTTCTCTGAACATGGTTTTCTCAGGGTCTGAGAGATAATGTGCTCTCTCATGGTCTATTTTTTTTTTGAGGAACACTAGTCAGACATAGGTCTTTCACATCATTTGCCTGATTTATTTGCAAGTGTTTTCAACACTAACCTAAGTGATATATTTTTAAAATAAACAACATGTCTTTACTTTTTTGTTGTTGTGTTTGTTTTGTTGTATTTGGCTGATGTGTTAGCCTGGAGGACATAATTGAATATCTTACCCTGAACAACTTAGACAGCACAAAGTTATTTTCTTATAGGTCAGGAGAGTGGCAGGGCAAGATCACATTCACAGGCAGATTCTTATGAGATCTCTCCTGAGCGGGCAGATCCTTTCTTCCTCTGCCTTCCCATGGTGCTTCCTTTCTGCTATTAAGCTTCTGCTGTCTTTTATTTTTCTTGCAAAGATTCCAGTCAGGCATGATAGATAAGAACACTGACTTATCTCTGTTAAGAAAAAGTCCACTGCCTAATGCAGTTCTGTGGGGTTCTGCATCCAATATATGATCTTGAGTGGGGATAGAATTCACTCTGTAAGAACTGACAACAATCCCAACATTTTGGTAACTCTGGAAATTAAACATACTTGAAAGTTAATTTTTCTGATAATCTCTCTGTGTTTTTCTCTTCAACATAGGTAATCGTTTATCGTAAATAGTTATTCCAACTCCTTTAACATATTTATTTGCTTTATTGCACAGTTAAGTACACAATAAGTATACAGCCACAAGGACAGCAGCAAGTGTTCTTGTCTTGCTCCCCATTACAAATAAAACTCAAAACATTCATTGCTAAGGTTTATATTCTATAAAAGTAAGAAAAATTTGTATTAATTGTTTTCATTAAGGTTTATCTTGAGTGAATATTGAATCATTTGAGTATATGTATTAGTTTTCTTCCTATATTTTAAAATAACTTTAATATTTAAATATGAAAAGATTCCAGCCATATATTAAAACTGATCTTTCTGTAATAAACGCGATTACATAGATTTTGTTTTATGTTTAGCTAATTTCCACTTGTTAGTATTTTTTCTGTCAGCCATCTATTTCCATGAATGAGGTATAAATTGATTGCATCTTTTTCTTATCAAGATTATGTTGACATTATCAAACTAAGAAAGTATCATTTTTTTAACTCGTTAGGGATTCTGCAACATTTTCTTAAACATCTTGCTTAAATTATCTTTAGAACTTACCAGTGAAGTTATCTGGGCCTGGCACTCTATCAATAATAAGTTCTTTTCATTTTAAATATGATAAAATACAATGTACTTAATAAACACAGGAATATTCCTATTTGCTGTATTTTTTATCATATTGATCAATACATTTGAAAATTTATTGGGATGACCACAAAGCTTAGTGGACTAAGACACCTGCTTAGGCAGGCGCAGGGACCAGGGTTCGATCCCTGATGCCCCATGCTGTGCTGGCCCCGCCCCCAGGGCCCACAGTTGGCGACTGAGACTGGGCATAGTAGTGTGCACCTATAATTCCAGCTCTCAGGAGGCTGTATCCAAGAGGATCACCAAGAGTCCAATCTGTGTAGTGAGACCCGCTAGACCCTGTACTAAACACATTACAAAATAAACAAAGAAGAAAGAAAATTTATCATGTGGATAAATTTCTAAAATAATTCCAAATTAATAAATGTTTTGACTTTCATGTGTTTGAAATAGTCTCCATGTTCTTCTCAGTTTTTCCAATAAAAATAAACCTGGACTTAGTTCTTAGTTGAGACAATGGAAAGGAATTTACAATGGAAAGTGAAGGAATTATAAGAGGAAGGGTACTCCAACTATCACTTCTCTGTCTGAAACATTCAGCAGAAAATAATTCTTGTATAGGTGGTAGGTTTGTCAGCAGAGCCTCAGTACAGAAGCAGAAATAAAAGGAAAAGAGGACGGGGAAGGCTCCCTCACCTCTGAGGACACAGAAAGCATCCAAGGGAGGTGGGGATCCTTTGGCCTGAAACAAAGAAAGCTGAGACTTTTGTGGACTTTTGCTATGGATAGAGTTTTAGGAGCAGTTTCAGTTATATGTAAGGAGCTGATAGGGGTCCCCTCTGTGTATGTGGTAAAGATAGCCACAGCTAGGGTAGAGAAGAAGGAAGAAGTAGTTGCTAGAAAGGTAAGCTATATTTTTAGGTTGCAGCCATGTTAAATGAGCACCATAATTCAACAAGCTACAATAGGGCTAAAACCTATCAACAGGGAGTATCAAAAAAGGCTAAAAGAACCAAAGAGGTTGTGGGTCATGTTGGTATTATTAAAAACTTATGATTAGAAAAGAGAGTTTGGAACCTGCAGGGGATAGGTTCTGTTTGTAGGGGCTATGTAGGTTGGCCATCAACTCACATTACGGAAACTGTAATCCAGAAACTCAGGAAGAACACTACATGTTGGCCCCATATTTATAAGAAAGAGAGCATCTAACCTAAGATGTTCAATGAAACTTGGGGCTCTGAAAAAGATACCTCAGTGGGGGCCATGGACCCTGATCCCTGTCAATGCTCTTCAGTAGCAGGGCTGAGCAGATCAACTATCAGTGGATCTGGCTCCAGCAAGTCTTCTTTTGTGGGTAGGGAACTGGATGACTTACCTGCCCTCCGGCATACAGGGCAGGCATTTCCAGTGACCATGAAGTTTGCACATGGCACAAAATTCCTGTGATACACACAGGTTGAGGCAGTCTTGTGACCAGTGTCCTTCTTTTCTACATTTGAAACATGGCCCAAGAGGGGCTTGCATTATACTATTTTGATTAGGGTTAGCATCACCTTGCCTAGGGCTGGCTTTGATGGAAACCCTGAGTGCTGCAGCCTAAAGCTGGCATTTGCATATATTATGTTGTCTTGCTTTAATCTTTTGTCTATTATTGAAGATGCAAAAAGCAAGATTAAATATGTCTCTCTGTGGCATTTGAGAGCTGAGATCTGTCTTTTTAAACTTGGCATGAATGTCACGAGCAGATTGGAATTGAAGTGGAAGTTAACAAGCGTCGGCCTCAGGGGACCGATGGTCAACATTAGTGTCCTTGATTAAGGCATCTGGGAGGTGAGAAAGAAACTCTCTAGGATTTTTATGAGGATGCTGAGTAAATTTGTGGAGATTTTGATAATTCATGGCTTTGTGGGAAAGCTTTTTGAGATCTATTATCCATGGTTAGGGAAGACTGTGTAGTTTTATATAATATCCTCTTAATCCAACTATTTTTTTAAATTTTTGGTCTCTAAGCCTCGGTTGTTAAAAATCTTGAAGAGAAAGCTAATGATATTACATTGTAGGGCTAGGAATATACTTAATTATGAAAATTTAATCTGAGTATTAAGCACCTTGATTTACAGATTTCAACCAGACAACTGCTATTTCTTACCAACCATGGATGTTCTAATAGCTAAATCCTTGTAGAATTTTAACAGACAATAGTTTTACAGAGAAAATTTGGCATCAATAGTTATACAGAACAGTAGGCATAACAGTTATGTTAAAATCTCCATTTTAGTTGAGCATCTCTAAATGTAAGGGCACATGCATAGCATGCGTATAACTTTTTGTTAGAAAATTATCATTTCACTGATAATCTCATGTTGGCTTGATATGAACCTATTATTACAAATATTCAGAGCATAAGAGAAAGGCATATGTTCAAATCTGAAAGATAATATCAACTATCTCAACTTTATATTTTTATATACTGTACATTTAATACATTTAATACACTATGACATTAGCAATAAAAATGGTCATTATTTTATTTTTAAATTTAGTTTTGTACCAAGAGCATCATTTAATCAAAAATCTTTATTGTCTTATTTTTGAAAATAACTTTCAAACAATTAACTTTCAAACAATTACCAATGTAAACATATTGTTAATAATCTGTTTTGTTCAATATTTATTGAAGTGTCTCCCATAAGACTATGGAAATATTGGGGTTCTTTATTAATAAATAAAAACTAGTTAATGTTATTCCAGGCAGCTGTTTTTTTAATCCATTGATTGAAGTCCTATGCAACAGTCTCTTTTCACCAAGCTGCTGTTTAGTTATTTTATGACCCATGACATTTAAACCTCAGCACTTAACACATTAAATATGAACAAATGGGAGACTCCCAAGTTATAATATATGAACAATAGGTATTACACTTATCAAAGCAATTTTGACATTATTTCAACCAGTCTATAGTCTTGATGGAAGCATATCTTTAATTTGGATGACATTTATCTTTAAACCAAATTACACAGTAGCCAAACACTTCAAAAATCCAAAAATCTGGACCAGCCAGATAACTCAACATATTAAAGAGCCTGTTTTGGCAGAGACAGGGACTGGGCTTCAGTCCTTGGTGTGCCAATCTGGCTGTGCCCCTGGGGTGCACTGAGACTGTGATTGACACATGGCATGGTGGCATGTGCCTGCAATCCTAGTGCTTGGGAGATTGAAAACAGGAGGATCTGTATGAGTCTGATCTATGTAGTGAGACCCTATAGATCATGTACTAAATACATTAAAAATAATAATAAATTTAAAAATATCCAAATGTCTAAAACAAAGAAGAAAAATTTTAAGCTCATATAAAACAGTTGTTTGTAGATTGGACAAAGATAAACAAAAACACACACAAAATAATTGACTTATGGGCAGGCCAAATAGCTCAGTGGATTAAAGAGCCTGCTTAGGCAGATGCAGGGGACAGGGGATCCCAGACCTTGCTTCTGGAGCACACTGAGACTACAATTGCAACTGTGTGTGGTGGCCCACGCCTGTAATCCCAGTGGTTGGGAGGCTGAAAACAAAAGAATTGCTATGAGTCCAAACCACATAGTGAGACCCTAAACACCCTCTACCAAATACCTTAAAAAAAAGATAATCATCCTGTAACATCAGAGTGCACCCAAATATATTATGGATATATTATAGCAAAATTAGATTATAAAATTTTTAAGTTTGTAAATATAAAAAGACTAGTAAGAGTTTTTTGTAGGCCAATTAGCAGAGACCTCTTTTAAGAACAATTTGAAAAACATAAATACTTTTCATTTATAGTTACTATATTTATCTTTTATGTCTAAGACAGTATACCAAGTTACAGTGGGAACAAGCAAACTGAGCAAAGTATAAGGACTAGGCACAGTAGGGTGGAGAGAGACAACCGCAGCAATGACAGCTCACAAGTCCTGGGCAGTACAACATTTATTTGTCCTGGGCTTGAGGACTGGCAAGAGCATATTTTCGGAGGACTAACACTTCCTCAATAGACCTGACTCAAGCAGTCTTTGAATGTAGGCTTTAATCCCCTTTTAGCTTTTAGGGCCACTGAGATTCCTGGAGGGATGTGAATTGACAAGACCGGGGCATTGTCTTTTACCCAAGTCTTTGGAAAACTATGCATTTTCTGGGGCCATTGGCTAGGTAACTATTGACAAAGGTGCACCAGAATCTATCAAGTCTAACAGACTTCTCATTACATTGGCAGTTAATACTCTGGGGCTGCGAGACAGAGACCCACAGCCTCATCAACATGAACCTTTCTTGGACTTCATCACAAACACTTGCTTCCTTTCTCTCCCCAGCAGCTTTGGACATCATCACTTGAAATGTCCCTTCCCTCTCCACAATAAGTACATTGATCTGGATCCAGGGAAGCAGGAAAATCTGTTCCTGGGTCCTGACTGGACCTTCCTCTAGGCCACCACTGTAGCCTTCCTCTTGCCTGTCTGTATTTCCATTGTGCATCCTCATTGTTATGAAACTTTTTCAGCAATTTTCATTAACTGAAAAAACTTCATTCCTGCATATTGTTTTAACTTTTGCAGCTTGTGACAGATATCTGGGGCTGGCTGACAGGAATGGAACTGGACCAGACTTTTCCCCTCATATGGCACAGGCTAGGGGTGCCCCAGGAAGCCAAGGACTCAGAATCCCTTTCTTACAGCATAAAGGGAAGTCACTTATCAAGGCAGTAGAAGGGCTTTTGAGTAGCAGGCTCACCTGAAAGAGCAGGACAGATGGGGTGGATGCAGTGCTGGGAATCCCACACAGACACATACTCTATGTGGCCTATTGTTCCCTGCCAACTTGAATGTCCAGATGGATTGCAGAGGGAGGGGACGCATGGCCCAGGGAAGAATATGCCATCCACTGCTCCCACATCATGTACTCTTCATCCCAAAGTGAGAATCTAGGAGAAAGAGAACAAGGCTGCTTTTGGGAACAATGCATTAGAGGCCTAGGTGGGGGCAAACAAAAGGTGGGAATAACAAATAGATCTTTAAACTGGCTACAGGTTGGTGGAAGAGTGTGGCTTGGGACTAAGTCCACTGTGTGTGGGTGGAGGGGTTGAAGAGAAGAGCAAATGGGGAGCAGAGGGAGAGGAGCTGGATACTTCAGATGATGAAGGGTGAGGAACAGATGAGGAGGAAGCAGAGGATGGGGAGGAGTTGAGAACACCAGAAGGTGAAGGGTGAGTGACAGACTCTTGCAGGAGGTGATGCTGGGCAAGCTAGCTGACCTTATGGAGGAGAATGAGGGGGCTGAGTGGGTTGTGGATATAGGACAGGGAAAAAGCCAAAGGAGGAGCATCATCAAGAGGGTCCCCAGGAGGATTGGGTAAGGGGGCAGGCAGTGTGGGATGAGCCAAAAGTATCAGGGTCACCCCATGGGTCTGAGGGAGGAAGAGCTGTGTCCTGAGAGCAGCAAAGGCTTTTAAGGATTTCTGGCTATTTGTGCTATGATAACAGAACTGTCTAGGTCTTGGGTGACTCAAGTGCCCAAAGTCCTCCCTTCAGCCCATTGGTTGCCAGTATCAGGTGTAGCTTGTGGCCAAACCACTTAGCAATAAAAGATTAACATTTTGGGCTTTGCACTCTCCTGGAGATTGGAAGAGCCAAGGTTATGAAAAAGACTCCCCAGTGGTGTGTCCTTTAGAAGGCAGAAGGAAACATTTCCCAGAATGACCGAATTTGAGGTGAGCCAAGAGATCTCATCAAAATAGCTGAGTCACACTCTTCAAAAGGGACATCACCTGTTTGAAAGTATTATTACAAGGGAAACCCAACACCTGTTCTCACCGACCATCACCCAGAGAGCGGGCATACCCAGGAGGGGAAGACAACTACCCTGCCTGTAGGTGTGAGGGCAGTAGCCCTGCCCAAGGAACATGAGAGCAGCATCCCCTGTCCAAGAAATGCACAGTGGGTTTCCCAACATGGGAAACACGTGAGATGATATGGTTGTGAATCAGCTTATAGTTAGGTAACAAGATTACAAGTGTAGCTGTTTAGGTAATATTGATCCATTGCAGAATCAGAAGGTGTGTAAGAGGTGGGACAAAACTACAGTTACTAATATGAGTATGAATACATTCATTTAAATATTTTTTGAGTGGGGGTCAAAGTCCAGTATCAAACGTACATGAGGCTAATGAACGAGGACTTTCCTGAAGGGAGCGGATTGAGGAGGTCTTGTTCTCCACTTAAAGTCATGCCTATTTAGAATATCAGTCAGTGCTGTTTATGGATGTTGTGTTTCCTCTTTGTCCCGAGGGATGATGTTCATCAAACGTGCCTACAGCCACCGCTGCCTTCCACTTGACTTCCCAAGGGCTCAGGACTGCCTGACTGGCTGTAATATTTTTAAATAGCTTAGCTATATATAATATATAGGACCTCCAAATGATATAGGGAAGGTAAATATGATTCCCAACCAGCTAGACGTCCAACATGCTGTATTTGTGTGCAGCTAAGCCAAAGAATGAATTCTAAGCAACAGTATGGAGGTTAAGAGTGGGAAAATTTAATGAATAAAAGGAACTGGGAAGACGAACAGCTCCCAAGAGCTAGGAGGGTTGCCAAGTCCCCTTGTCAAAGGAGCTTTTGTAGAACAAGATCATAAGGCAAAATAATGATCAATCAATAATATCATAAGCCTTGTTGCTTAGGTAACATTGATCAAGCAGGAAGCATGTCACTTACCAAGAGTACATGGATGACATCAATAACCATGATTGATAATCTGTGGTCTTAGTATTAGTAGTCAGTTAGTTTTTGTCTTAGTGTGTAGGGGAAGATGACCCAACCCTAATGAGGGGATGCGTTATTTATAAAGGAAACCTCAAAAGGGTACTACCCATAAGTTCAAGCTGCTGTTTATCCCTTAGGCAAGCATGTAACTCTGGCCATTGTGACTTGAATCATCTTCAGAGGGCCTCCAGGCAGTTTCTCTGTGTTCTCTCTTGCACTGACTCCCTCAAGGGCTCAGCCCTGTCCCTCTGCCTGTATTTCTACCCAATTTAGCTGTCTGTATTGTTTCTTTCTCTACTCTCACAACCTAAGGCAATGATTTTCTTCTATTCTCACAAAACAAACTATTTCTTAAAGAGTGGGGTTGAATATGTGTTTTTCTTTTAATTTGATCTCTGTTTTAATCAATTTCCTCTTGATACCATTTTTTTAATTGTAGTAAATACATTTCATTTTTGTATAGAACCTTAAATGTTTTATTTCTTGGCATGATTTTTATGGGTCCTTTGATATGCAGAGGTGGCATTATGTTGTAAGAAGTATCTTGTATCTGCAGGTACAGGGAGCACAGTAGGGAAGGAAAACAGGATGAAGGCCTCACTGAGCTTTACTAAAAATTAATAGGGCAGCTTTGACCTTGGCAGCCAGACTCCACAATTAGAAGGGCAAAGGAAGCTAGACTCTTAAGAAAGTAGAAAGACAATGATAGCTAAATTTGAACAGTTAGGAAGATAAAGACAAAAGAGCTCAGGACCAGAAAGTTGCTAGGTAGCACAATTACTGTAAGAATTGAAATTGCTCTCTATGCTGTATCTTAAACAATCTGTCCTAAGATGCCTACCTATAGTCTTAATCTTTAGCAAAAGACAGAGTAAGATCACTTGGCCAGAAGAAATCCAATGTTAGGATAAAAGATGAGCCAGAGAGACCATCAGATTCTAGGATCCTACTTGGGACAAATCTCTCCATAAAAGGAGCTGCAGAAAAAAAGATTAAAAGCAGTTCACTCTCCACTGCTGCAGAGATAGCCTGGCAATCTAAGTGCCTGCCTGGCCAGCATAAGGACCTGAGTCGGGCACAGGTACCCTGTTTGCCATGTGGGGAGTGAGACTGGGCTTTGTCCTGAGACCCTAGATCAAATAAATAAGCTGATTAAATAATTTTACAAAATTAAAAAAAAAAAAAACAAGCAGTTCACCTTCCAATTTTCCCCACTCCTCCAAAGTAACTGTCCATCATTTCTGTTCACTTCCTTCTCTGTCTTCAAATAGATTTTTTTTCCTTTATTTTAACCGGTTCTTTAGTTCTTTGCTGATCCTGAGTTTAGGACTGTAGGAGTGTGTTTTCCAGCAAAGCAGTGGCATGGTACAGCAGGGCAGTGACTTGTTCTCCATCCCTGAATGTTAGTGTGGGGCACGGTGTGCAACGCTCTCCAGATATTACCCCTTTACTAGTACTGTGTGTGCTTTAGTTAGGAACATCCTTTACTGGGAATATTCATCTCATCCATCATAGGTTTTGTGTTTCAGCTCTTCCTTGTTTTATTTAGTACAGGGGATGGGAAATATATTAGTATATTTAGAGTAAAGAAGAAATAAGTCTATTTTAAAAGGCAATAATCTGTGCCTTGGCAGACTGCAGCAGTGTCTGATCCCTCCTCCAGCCCATCCTACATGTTAGTAGGCTCAACGGGTGGTGGGCTGCAGTTCTCTAAATCTATAAGGGCTTTGTCCTCTCTTTCCCCCTGCTGTTCTGTGACTTCACTCCCTAATTTGTGGCACCTATCTCCACCTCTGGGCCTTAGATTAGAGTCCCTGCCCGATGGCTCAAATTATAAACCTGTCATGTTTTAGTAACTGTCTTTGTGTGAGCTTGTCTTTTTTTTTTCCCCAGCACAAACTATAATAACCTTTGTAACGTTCTCTTGGCCTCAGAAGTTATGAAACATGAGCTTCTCTGAACCTAGCTAGCCAAATAAAAGTCTTCCTCCAACTCTTCAGAAGTGTA
>PVKA01032404.1:15412-25445 GCA_004027165.1 Ctenomys sociabilis
ACCTATATTTCTTTTTTTTTTTTTTTTTTTTTGATACCAGGTTTTTTTTTTTTTTATTTTATTTTAGAAGGATTTTGTGGGGGGTGCTCACTCAGGCAGCCTTAAGGGCAGGTCTGCTAAGGCAGGTGGAGGTGGGGATCGAACCGTGGTATCCTGCGCCTGACTGAGTTTGCGTGAGCAGGCGCTTACACAACTGAGCTAACCGGCAGGCCCCAAAATTGAGATGGAATTTTTTTCGGCTTATTTTTTTATTTGAAAGAGAAAGAAACCATTCTTCATAAATAAGATAGTAGGAGGTTAACAACTGTTAATAAATTGTATATTGTTATCTTTTTTTGTGTGGCTGGCTCAGGATGCCTTAAGGACAGGTCTGGTAACCCAAGAGGATCTGGGGATCCAACAGAGTATCCTGAGCCTGACTGTGTTTGCTTAAGCGGGCCCTTAAACAACTGAGCTAACAGGCTGGCCTCCTATTGTTATCTTTAAATTAGTTATTCTGAGTATAAGAACAGGCATTTAATTGTTCAAACAATATTAACACAAAGTTTTCTTTTCAATGAACTAAGAGAAATTGCTACTATAACTAATTTATATTTCTTCTTTCTAATCCCCCATCCTTTTCTCTTTCCTTTTGAAGTTTCTTCCCACATTACAGTATCTAGTGTACATGTTAGATCTTATTTACTCTTGTAGCTTCTCATATCATGTAGACAATATGATGCTTGCACATGTGCATCTGATTTATTTCTCTTATGAGTATGGTCTCAAGTGGCATCCATTTACCTTTAAAAATCTCCAATCCATTCTTCTTTATGCTCCCTGTGTAAAAAGATCACATCTTTTTATCCATTCCTCAGTTGATTTGGATTATTTCTAAGATCAAGCTACTACAAACTGCTGCAGAAGCATTGGTAATATATCAGTGAGGGTAGCTGCCTTCCGAACTGCACTGCTATAATCCTGGATACATATGTATCATTGTGGTATAATGTTTTAATTCTTCTAGAAAGATACCCATGAAGTAGGTAACTGGGCCAAATGAGACCTCTAATCATCATTTTCTGAGGAATCTCCACACTGATTTCCACAGTGATTATACCAGTCTACACTGCTGCCAACAGTAGAAAAGGCTCCTTTACCCTCACGTCCCTTCTAACGTTTGTTATTGATTGATTACTTGATAAGAGCCATTTTCTCCAGGGTGAGATGAAATCTCAGTATTTGCATCCTTAATGACCAGTGATGCTTAACACTTTTTCATATATTTATGATGATATTTAAATTTAATACAAATTTCTATTTGCATTTTCTCATCAGAGAAATGTATATGCATCTCAGATGCCCATTTTTGGATTGGGTCTTTAAATTTGGGAGGTCTGATTTTTTTCAGTTCTTTGTATGTTCTTTCTTTTTTTATTGAAGAATAAATAGCAATGAGACAGTTTCAAATCAAATTAACAGGACAGATTTGATAAATTAATATATTTCAAATTGTTTTCATAATGGTTTGTTATTGTGCAAGGTGCATATATGATATTTTACTTACAGACACTATTATAGCAGATGTCTCTAATCAATGAATTAAGAGAATGTAGCTGTATACTTATTTTTCAAAGCTGAATTATAGCACAGTTTTAACACTTTCTACCTTATTATCTTCCTAGTGGCTGTCCATAGTACTTGAAGCCGACATAATATCGTGTCCAATCACTCTCAATGCAAATCTTACCTCTCATAGAATTATGCAGAAGTGCTGCATATTTATCCTAACTGTACTGTTTATACAACACATCATGGTTCTTCCTTTGTATCCCCCTTTTTTGTCTAGACCTGTAAAAGATGGGCACTCCATTGTCATTAAACCATTATAGGTGCCTGAACTCAGCTACACAATGAAACACAGTCCAGCAGACCAGATAATAGTGAGTTATCTGAAGAAGTTGTTGATTATAGTCATTTACAGCTCAACTTATCATTCTTTGTATGTTCTTTTTATTTTTTCGGAACCAGGTATTGAACTCAGGGCCTTGCGCTCGCCAGGGAAGCGCTTATTCCACTGAGCCATCTCCGTGGTCCTCTTTGTATGTTCTTGATAGTAATACTTTTTATGAGGAACATCTCACAAACTTTTTTTTTCTTACGTAATAGGTTGTCTCTTCACTCTGTTGGTGGTTGCTCTTGCTGTGCAAAAGCTTTTTTTTTTTTTTTTCTACTTGAAGAGCCAGGGTTTGAACTCAGGCCCTTGTGCCTGACTGATAAGATGAGATCTCCGTTTTTGATTCTTTGTGATAGCTTCTGTGTAACTGGGGTTTTATTTGTAAAGTATTTGCTTGCACAAATGTCTTTAAGAGTTTTCCTATTATGTCTTCCACTAGATTTAATGTTTCTATTTTAGTATTTAGATATTTGTTTCATTTTGAATTTAATTTACTGCATGTGAAAGATATGATCCAATTTTAATCTTCAGCATATGCAGTTTTTCCAGCATTGTTTATTAAAGAGGATATCTTTCTTGCAGTGAATGTGTTTGGCTCCTTTACCAAAGATATGGTGACAGAGAATGTCTGGGTTTTTCCTTCATCTTTTAACCTGTTCCATTGAAATGCATGTCTGTTTTTTGTTTTTGTTTTTTTTTAATTTCCCTCATAGTACTATAATGTTTTGATCAGACTTGCTTTATAGTATGATTTCAAATCAGGGTTGTGATGTCCCCCCCTTTCCTTTGTTGCCCAGAATTGCCTTTGCTATTCCAGGTCTCTGCTGGTTCTAAATGAATTTTAGAATGTTTTCTCTAATTCTGTGAGATACGCTTTTGGAATTTTGATCAGAAATGCTTTAGTCTTTATACCTTGGCTTTCTCATGTAAGACAAGCCATGTGATATTTAAGCATGTGAATCTAGTTTATTTAATTTAAGATAACGGTCTCAAGGTGCAATCATTTTCTTACAAATGACTCAAGTTTATCTTTCATTATTTCAGAGTATTAAATAATATAGATATAGATCGTAGGTGGCTTCTTGGAATAAAATCGAGTAATAATTTCTAAAACACATATTTTTAATTGTATGCAATACATTTTATGAAGTAACAATATTTCATAGTTAATTCATTTGAAAAAGTCTATAAACCAATGAGTAAAACAATTATCATAGAACTGTTACACATTGAAACTAACTTGCTTTACATATTTAAGGTGAGGATAGCTGTTTTTATATACTTGGTAAATATTATTCCTGTTGTTAAAGGTCTTGATCACACCTGAAGTCACTTTGAATTCTATAGGTAGGCATTCTTTTTGGCCTAATTTTGATTATGTAACTATTTAATAAGGTATATGTTTACATTAAAATGTTAAGCTTCCTCACACTTCTTAAAATCTTAGATTCATTGAAAAATTATTTTCTTCATAAATTGCAACATAATTGTGTCAATTTCTAAGGAAACTTAAATATTTAGCTTTCCTTTCTGTGAACAAAAAATGGATTTTTTTGATTCGTAGGTGTTTTCAAATTTTGATTTAATAGGCCCTAGGTGATTCGTGACAAATAAGAAGAAAATGCATATTTTAGGAAAGATAAGATACGTGATACCTGTGAGGACAAAATGAAGGAATACTTTTTTTCTAGGAAAGTCAGACTTTGAAAGAGAAAGGTATGCATCTTTAGTCCAGATTCTTTACCCCAGTGAAATTTGATACTGGTAGGTTCACAGCCTGGAAAGAGCTCAGTGAGGGGAAAACCCCAGAAAGCTCATTAGAATAGTGATTACCCAGTACTTCTCAGGCGTTGCTGAAGGGAGACACTTCATGTGGTAACCATGAGATTACTATTATCATTTACAAGTGGTTATTAGTAAAAACTCTTTAAGCAAATGTTCATTCATACCACAATTTCCAAATAATGAAAATAATACTTCCCTCCCAACAGGGTACATTTTGAAATAAAACTTAAAATAAGATTTAGGAAGCTGTCTAAGTTACTCCCTGGAATTATACATCATGGATAGAAGCCATTTATTCAGTACATTTTAATTTTCTTAAATAACAATTAGCTCGTGATCCTATTCATTCTATACAATAAGACATCATAACGTACAATTGAAACACTGGATGCAGGAATTAAAGGCCCAGTGTAAGTTGTTTTCACAATAACCAAATATTTGCTGTAAAAATTCTCTTAATTTCAATATGCATTAAGAACCAGGTTGTAATTCTGTCGCTTTTACCTATGCAACACCAAACTCCTCATATTTTCATAAGAGAAATGATTTTTCCTTTGGAGAAAGTCTTTTTTTTCTAGAAGTTTATGTTGTACTGGGGGAGATTCATCCCTTCTACTGACAAAGAGATAGAGTTATAACTAATTCAGTGATTTATTAAGGAGGCTAATAAATCAATATGAGCAGTGACAGTCATACCTGAAACATTTATGAAGGCATAGACAAGAAATATGCCTTCCCACTAGGTAACTAAAATGGCAGAACACAAACCAGAAGTTTGTGAACCCTGGCATGAGATATTTACCAAAAAATAAGCCTAGTAAAAAGGAAAACAGAAGGAGTACTAAAAAAGCACAAGTTCTACCTTCAACTGTATTTGTCCCATATATTGTTAAAGTCAGTTTCCAAGAGGGTTTTTCATTTACAGAAGGATAACTCAGGCCCCATACATTATCTTCCATTATAAGGTCATAAAAATAAAATATAATGACTTCTAAGTTCAGATAAGGAGCCAGGGAGATAGCTCAGCAACTTCAGTATCTTATTGGTAGTACCAATAAATAAATAATTCAAATGATTACAATGTCAACTCTAAGAAATAAATAGTAATTAGATACAGATATTAATCCCTCCAAGAGCAAGAGCAGGTTTTCTTTTCTTTTTTTTTTTTTTTTATCCTATCATCACCAAAAAAGTACCTAGGGGCTGGGGAGATAGCTCAATGTAATAAGTGTTTGCCTGGCAAGCTCAAGGTCCTGAGTTCAATCCCTAGTTCTGTGGAAAGAAAGGAAAGAAAGAAAGAGAGAGAGAGAAAGAATGAAAGAGAGAGAGAGAGAAAATACCTACAATAGAGTAAATGCTCAATAAATCATTGTTAAGTAGATGGATTTCCAATTTAAAACATAGATATTATTTTCTAATCCAATTTCTTTGCATACTACTAGCAGAAAAGATACTGCAGCATTCATTTATATTTAAATGTGGTACTAAATTAGGTCATTTCCTTACCTGAGTATCAGACTGGTGGAAATATTTTAGGAGCATGGGAATCTTATTTTCATGAAATTCCAAACTGCAAAAACCTACTATTCTTACTCGTACAGCTGAGTATGAATAAGATTATTATATCCATGAATATCTAAAACATGTATTTAGTTATACTTTTGCTTGGAGCTATATTTTTTACATGATTACAATACAAATGAGTAATTAATTCTATAGTTATGAAATGTTTTCTGAGCATTTATATACTAAGGTAAATGCTATTGAAGTTTGTCATAGTAAAAATGGAAAAATGACTCTTCAATTTCCTTATCTATTATATTCAAACAGTATTATTTTTACATATTCTTTTTTTGAGATGATAAAGGATAAAAGTATAACTTTACATATAAAAAATTATTTGCAAACTAAGAGTCAACATGCACATCTGAATACTTTAAGCCAACCCACATTAGAACTTAAAATTGAGTCATTTTTCATGAATAATAGCAATTGTATTTTTGCAGGAATATTTCTGCAGAATATGAGATGAAGAGCTCCTTCCTGAAATTCAACTTCAAAAAACATCACAGGAAGGATAGAAGGTTGTTATCTTAGTTCACTTGAGCAATAATGGCTTGTTTAACTCAACTGTCTTTCACTTTGCTGTCACTAAAACTTAAGTCTCTGGGTACGTGCATATGTAAATCCCGTGCATATTCCCAAAGGCTGCTTTATGTATTCTTCTGAGCCCACAGACCCTATTCTCTGATATTCCCAGATTCAGTTTCCCATAAATATATCTTTTCCCAGGACCATTCTGTTACAAAACCATGGGGAACTCTCAAACTTACACTCTGTTCCCCATAGTTGAGTTGTTTCCACCAGACATGTACAAGATTTGTATTCACGTTTATTGCGGTCACTGGCATGTCACTTTTCCCATGAGTTTTTACTGTCCCCTGCTCTGTCACACACTTTTATCATTGATGAAATGCACATTTCAGTGGGTCAGTATGGCTCTTGTGAAAGAAGAAACAACTGAAGATATTAGAACTTGATCAAAACATTGAAACGTGGGAACAGCTTGCAATTGTTTTATAAAGAGCAAGAAGCTTAAAGAATTTAAAATAAAATTTGAGGATGGTCAAGAAAAGTGCAATTTCTTTGGTTTGCTCACTTTGTTTAAGCTCTGAAAATGTAAGAAGAAACTGAAGTTGTATCAGACAAGATGTAAGAGTGACACAACTGAGTCAACATTTTGGCAACTATTGATCAAATGGTTGCAGAAGAGGTAACAGGGAAAAGAGTTGGGTGAGAGTTCTTGATGATTTCAGTGGAAATTCTCAGAGCATCCTGCACATCTGAATTGGACAGATGCTGCATGGACACTGCATTCAAAGCAGGAATGAAGTGTCATATTTTAACACAGCTTCATATTTTTAATTCTTCAATTCCTGTGTAAGAAATAGACATGCAGTTGTGGGTATCTGGGCTGTGGTCTACCTTTCAATGGGTTTATAATATGCAAGACATGGTAATAAAGTATAGGGGATATATTTGTACAATGTGTTACTGTTAAAGGCTCATCACTTTCAATGCCTTAATGCTCCCCGAAGTACTCTCTCTCTCACCCAGATCAATTATTCCACCACTGTTGCCACTTTTTGAAACAGTTTTCTTAAAGTTATCTTTATTTTAAATGTTTTTGGTTGTTACAGGGTCTCACTACACAGATCAGACTCAAAGCAATCCTCTTTTTCAGCCTCCCCAGAGGTGGGATTACAGGCCTACAGCACTACGCCAGGACTCTGTAGCCGGCTCATCCTGACCTGGAGGTGGGAGTAGGATGGCATGAATTGCCAGGGACCAAACCTTCATCTCTGCACTTTCCTAAGCTTTCTTAAGAAGGAGCTTTAGACCCCTGAGCTATCTTGCTGGCTCCAGAAGGACTCTTTCTTGAATGTCTTCAGCTGATTTCTTGTAGATGCCTTGATGTCCTGAATTCACTCAAAATACATACTTTTAAGATCGTTACTGGGGATAAGAGCCAGAAGTTGCTTGGCACCAGATCTTCTGGATGAGACTGATAAGGACACAGTGATGTTTCTGGAAAGTGACCATTCCATTGAATAGCACTCAGAAGCAGCACTGCCTGTACCTTGGATGGCCATGAAAGAAGAATTCCTGAACTGCTTTATAAAGTGACAAGAATGATGGGCTGGGACACTTAGCATGAGGGAGACAGTTTTGAGGGTACACAATGCATTTTAAAATACACACACTAGGTATTTCTGATCAAATCTTATACTCCAAGTTATTCCTACAGATAGGAAATCACTTGTGTCTTCCCAAATTTATATGCCAAAATCTTAACTTTGCCAGTACCTCAGATGAAACTATATTTAGAAAGAGAGTCTTCAAAGATGTGATTAAATTAAAAAGAGAAAATAAAGATACAAACATCTACATAAGAAACATCATCTGAAAATCGTTATCTGTCTTTCAGCTTCCAGAACTGTGAGAAAGTACATCGGTGTAGTACAAACCAACTAACCTGTGATACTTTATTTTAGAAAATTACTAACCAAGTGCACTTCCCTTTTGAGATCAAAAGTTTTGTCAACAGGAGAAGCCTGTCATCATGTCCTCTCCATCTCCTGAGATATATTTTCCTTCAAAGGGCTCTCCAGTCCTCTGCCATGTTTCATATTGCAACCCTTCCCATACATAGGAGGATTGAATCCCTGAGTACGATGTTGCTTAAGTTTTATTGAACTACACATTCTCTTTTCACAGGGGCTGGTAAGATAGCTCAGTAGAATAAGAGTTTGCCTGGCAAACGCAAGGTGAGTTCAATCCCCAGTACCGCAAATAAATAAATAATAAATAAATAAATCACAACATCTTTTCACAAATCTAACCTTTTATTATATGTGTAATGAAGTGCCAAACTTTACTGTGCCTTCATTGTAAAATGGACTTCTAATAAACAGTAAGATTTAGTGCTGGCAAGAACAGCAAGAAGCCCTGGCTTCAGTGTGCAATATCTTAGAAAAACAGATTTATACTATAAATCAAACTACTGAGGTTCATAAGCACAAACTACTACAGGGTAAACTGAAAATTCTATCTAAAACACAGGGTAATGCATTTGTCCACCTGTTTCCACTTTGAAATAGCATCTTGGAAATTTCACTCTTGCTCTTCCATTTGCAGGTTTTGGTCAATACCTGAGCTAATAGTCTTGCCATTAAAGCTTGCTTAAACATAAAAGCCTTGAGACATCAAAGTGAATGTGCATTGAAAAAGAAATTGACTACGTGGGACACTTGAATGTGCTTGTGCTTTTCAGTGAAGCTGTGAGCTCCTCCTGATTGAGGACACGTGGCTAACATCTTGCAGGATTGGAGAAGAAATTAAATACAGACTGCTCAATCATAAAGGGAGAGTACTCTTTTTGTGCTCAGTGTGATTTAGATTTTGCTTGTATAGTAAACCCAGTTGTGCTCATTAACTAATAGAAGAACAATGAATGTTGGAATTAAACATAAAATATGGACATTCTTATTTAACACTGTAGAATGCTACTCTGATTCTTTCACAGAAATACTGTGAACTGTAAACTAGAGATAATCACATCTGTTCTAAGTAGTTATAAGAACTAATCCATGGTGGTGGTAAGTCTGTAAATGTTTAATAAATGTTGTTTGCTTCCTAGATAAGTTTGCAGAGCTGAAAATGTTGACATTACAATAAAATTCAACTGAACATAAAGTGTTTTCTGTATTATATTTTCTGCTTTAAAGAGATGCATTTCTTCCCTAAAACTGCCAAAACAAAGTACCACAAGGAGTAGGCTAAAAACAATGAAAATCCATTGCCACAGTGTTCCAGAGGGTAGAAGTCCGAAATCAGGGAAATCAGCAACATTTATTTTTTCTCAGAGTCTGTGGAGAAAGACCTTCCTCTGGTCTCTTGTTTTGTTTCTGATGGTGGTCAGCATTCCTTTGTGTTCCTTGCTTCCTGCCACTCTAATCTGCACATGGCTTTAATCCTTGAATGGCTTCATGGGGGGCCTTTTTACATAAGTACAATTCATTAGACTCAGGCCTCACTCCATTCCTGATCTCATCCTACCTGAACTAATTATGTGTACAAGGCCCTACTTCCAAATATTCTTACATTGCAGGGAGGCATGAAATTTTGGTCGATAATGGTCAAACCCAGTACAGTCCATCCTCTCTTCAAAACTTATATTTGTCCCCGATCCCATCATCCCTAACACTGTTATATTATTCAAGCTTTAATTCTAAATCCAAAGCTATCAGTTCAATGCATCCCAGAGTCAATCATTTAAAACATGTACATTAAGAGTAGTTGTGACTCTTAAGTGTGATCTATCCTAGGGCAAAATTGTTGTGGATGCATAAAACCAGAAAACAAGTTGTTTGCTTCCAAAATACAATAGCAGGACTTCATGCAATGTACAATTTCACTCCAAAGGGGGTAACAGGAAAGGAATAAAGAGAGTCACAGCCCTAAGTAGAATTCCTAGTGCACTTCACCATAAGCAGCAAAGATGGCCCATGCTGATCCTTTCATGTTTTACTTACAAAGTTTTTCAGCTAAAATTGGCTGCTTGTAAGTTCTACTCCCTGCTCAGCAATAGAAAATGATCCAAGTAAATAGTGTCTTCTTATGACAAGCACATTCCTGCAGTGTTGAATGTCTTCATCTCCTCTTTAGATCTCACTTGAAGCTTCTTTAGCATTCATATTTCTGCCCATGTGTTTTCTTTTTTTTTTTTTTTTTTTTTTTTTTTTTTTTTTT
>PVKA01032405.1:0-25345 GCA_004027165.1 Ctenomys sociabilis
AAAAAAAAAAAAAAAAAAGGAAATATGGGAAGTCTTCACAATGATGTTCATGGTAGTGTCCTAACATTCATTCCTTTATTCACCAAACACATACTGAGCTCCTAATATATGCCAGGTCCTGCTATATATAGACTGGAGAAACAGCAGCCAATAAAAGCCCTTATGGAGTGCATATTCTCATGAAGAGAACAAAGATGGGCCTCTCATAATGTTCTAACAAATAAGATAATTTCTAATTAGCACACCAATATCGAAGTTACTGCCAAATAATTAAATCTAGTTTTTACTTTCTCCTTGAAATTTTTACTTGGATGCTTTATTTATCACTGTGGCAGGAGCTATTTTTAGCTCAGCCTTTCTTCAAACTGAGTTATAAGAAAAACAAGGTCAAGATGATATAAGACCACTAGTAAAATTGGTGCACCTGAATTTTCTGGTATCTTCCGTGTACTAAATGTATTGTCTGGTGCACAACATTAGTATGCTGACACGTTTGATCATGACCTCTCTTCTGGAAAGTCTTTCCCTTGCTTTTGTCACTAGGAACTACCCACTCTGAAAGGCCTCACCACCACACCACACCATACCGCACCCCACCCCACCACACCACACACCACACCACACCACACACGATGTTTTTCTCCTTGCTCTCCCAATGTTTCCTATGCACACACAGAGCACACTACAGAGAATAGTTTAATGTATATAAACATACATACACACATATTAAAATTCCCTGCTGTCTTCCTTGTTGCTACTAGACTGTTACATTCCAACAAGGAAAGAACTGCTCTAGTATTCCTAACAAAAACCTACACATGACTTAAGTTTCAACACAAGTTTGTTGAATTAAAGAATCTTAAACACTGATGAAATTGTTTGCATCCTTAGTAAAAATGGGGCTGATACATTGAGTATTGATTTCATAATTTTATCATACCCATAGTTTGTATCCTAACTGCAGTGTCTCAGAAGTATCATGCAAACATCTCGGGGCACAGTTAAGAGCAGTTTTCTACCCTGGAAAGTGGTTCCCAGTTTATATTATGTGGGAAACTCACTTCCCAGAAGGGTTTCCCCCAGATGCCTCCCTGGAACTCAGGAGTCTCAAGGAAATGCTCACCTGCTTGAGGGCTTTGTGTACCCTTCTTATTAGCAGCTCTAAATAGTGAGCATAAACATAACTCTATTCTGTGTCAGTAATTTACACCTTTGTAACTGTCAATTGGTTGTACAATGATAACATTTTAATTGCTTGGGTCCCAGATATTATATTTGGATAATGTTACATGTTTTTAGCACAAAGAAATGTGATCCGACATGCACTGATCTCAAAATATGAGAAAAGTTGGAATAACAATTAGTATGGGAATTTGGAAAAACAAATAGGGCTGATAATCCAAGAAGATAGAATTGCAACCTTCTGGGAAGCTGCAAAACATTATTCAAATCATTCAAAGCATTATTCAAATAATGGTCAACATTTACTTGACATGACCTTTCGAAGTTTACCCCCAAAAGTATGAAGATGTACTTGCTACACTTAAGACACTACACCAACTTTCATATGAAGTTCCCTTGGAAGGAATTGTAAGTTCTGGTTTACTGTTGCTTTTTTGTTGCTGTTGTTCATTAGTCCCTTCATTTTGCAGTCACTTACCATATCCTGCCTATATTTTAACTCAAAAAGCACAAAGGAAATTTTTCAGGGTGTGAAACACATCCAAAGGGTAAATACAATTAATTTGTGAATTTTCTAAAAGTCTCAACATTCTAGACCTAAGCAGTGTGAACAACTTAGTTTCCAGCATGATTCCTCTATTTTCCACATGAATGTGGTTATCTGAAGTCAAAGTGTTTTCATGTTACAGTACCACAGGCTGGATTATAAATGTGCAAAGGATTGAACAGGCTTATGTCCCTTCCTAGTCATAATTCAACCCTGATGTATCTATCACACAGTACAGGGATTTTAAAATCTGTGCTGTTCAATAGGGTAGCCACCAGAGAAATGTGACTATTTTAATTTAAATTCAAATTAAACAAAATAAAAATTTACTTCCTCGGCCACACTAGTCATATTTCAAGTCCTCAGTAGATGATGTCTATGTAATTATAAAGCACAGATACAGAATATTTCCACTATGGCAAATTCTATTGGGCAACACTGCCTTAAATGAATAATACTGTTTTCATACCAAGTTACTGAGTGCATTCAAAAATGACTGCCTGCGTCCTATAATGAAAGCTCTGATATTTAAAAAATATCACAGTCATAGTCATAGTCTCTGAGAAAACATTTTTCCACACATTTATAGAATCAAAAAGTTTACATTAAAATTCAATCTCTGAAATGACAAATATTCTAATTAAGGACAGTTCATTTAGCAAACTTTTCTCACTGTAACAGGATTGAACACAAATTCTTCTCCCTGTAACAGAGCAGAACACATGGCCTGGAGCATGCTACACAAATGCAATAGCACTGAGCTATACTCCCCAGCTTTCCTGACTTTCCCCTAATGTACAACTACAACATCATCACCTTTGGAGTGTAAGGTGAAGGGGCAATTTTCCAAAACCCTTTCCACTTCAAGTATGGGTATTTTCTCCAAATTAATACATCACAGTACAGTTTTAAAGTATTCTTTCTGCTAACATACATGAAAAAAACATTACTTGGGACTTACTATAGTTAATTCTATAAAATCCAACCTCAGAGTAAAACTTTACTGAATAGCTTTCTGAAGATAAAGTATCTCTGCAAACTAGGTTTAAACATGACAAACTAACTTACTATTCAGACTTGTATTTTATATCCATGAAGTAGGTTCTACGCTTTTGAGACATTAAATAAGATTCCAAAAGCAGAATTCAAAAGTAGTTCACAGAAATGCCACAAATCCAATGGTGTTTTACAGAACTTCAAAGTATAGTGGTAAATTACTAACCAATTTTAAAACAAAGTATTTTTGATCTGAGGCCTCTTATAAGGAAAAATATATGTTGTTAAACTCAAATACTAGATAACACCTAAAGAAAAATACATTATAATGAAAATCCACTTGAATATAAAATTTTAGCCATTGGTGCTCATCAGCACCCTCTAGAGTTAGCTATTATAGAATCAATCTTAAAACAGAAATTTGTTATTTAAAATAAAAATATAGACAATTTTTCTGTAGCTGAAGTCATAGTCCATGGTAACTATCAAGGCTCCTTTAACTGAGTATACCAGTTCTCCCTCCCCAGCTGGGCGGGGACAGAGTGATGGTTGCCTGGACACAATATGCACAACACCAGAACACCACACTGAAGAATTCAGCTTCCCCTGACCCATTCCCAGCCCACAGCTGCCTCTGAAGCAGCCCTGTCTGTCAGGGGCCATTCACATGCACGAAACCCACTGTTCGCGAAGAGTGACCCCCGTATAGGCGGGTCAGGCAGAGGACATCAGCCTTCCTAGTCAAAAATGCAGAGTGGCGGGAGCCAGTCTGCAATATTCTGAGTGTTTTCACCATGGGAGTTGAAGAAAAATGATTGCTGTTTGTATCCAGTTAATTTGGGGTTGTATTTACTCTTTTTTCAAAGCATTTTAAAATTTAAAGTTATTTAAGTTCATTCTATGAGGAAACTGCCATCTCTCCCTACTCTCAACGCCTATAGATTTGCCTCATGTTTCACACACTGAATAATGTCAGCAGGGAAGGAGTGCAAAGTATTGCATCAGAAGAGCTAAGTCAAGTCACTGCTAAGAGATCCCTGTTTGAATTGTTGACAAATTCACAGAAGATTTATGCATACCACTCGTGTAAGAGGAGTAAAAGCTATCTCAATGCAGCAAGAGCTATGCATCAGCTTCTTCCCTGACTGAGTGACATCCTCTCCTCTCTGCTGCTTATTCCCTGAGCTATTTCACTGCCCTGTGTTTCCTCCACTGGAGGGCACAGTTAGCTAAAGAGAAAATGTGTTGAAATCTAATTTGTTCTGCTCTACTCTTCCCAAGAAAGTATGGTGAAAAGGTTAAAGCTGTTACTGGGAAAAATGTTTCAGTAATATTTAGGAATTTCATTTATCCCTTCTCCCTGAAAACCATTATAAAAGACAATCATTAATTGGCTAAGACAATTATGCTCCAACACCACTATCTATAAAATATAAATAAAAGATGAGGTATAAAGCAAAACACAGATGAAATACAGCGGTGGAAATGACCTACTTTAAAGTAACCTGTAAGAAGAGCACATGCAAATAGAAATTCTTTTCAACGCTCTACCAGCTTTGGCTACCCAATAAGGAATTTCTACAAGAATGTAATATTGGGCCACTCAATTCTGCAGGAATGATATAAATCACATCCTCAGCAAAAATGTGGCTTGTTTTTTGTTTTTGCATTATCATTTCAGTTATGTCAATAGAGGACACTAGCAATTAATGTAGGAAAAACTTTAGAACCCTAATCAGCCCTAGGAATGTACTATAAATATTTTCAATATGCTTAGGAAAAAGGGGATTAAAGAGATACATCAATATTCTACTTCTAGATAAAGTCAATAAATATACAGTTTTCAAAGAAGCTTATAAAACATTAATATTGTGTTATTCTAAAAGTGTAGGACAAAACACTTGGGCTTCAACTCACTGGTAAGCTTTCATTTGTTAACTGTAATGTGATAGGACAATTCTCCGTAGGTATTAGCCAGTATATCATGTTTCATTAGGTCACGTGACAGAGTATGACTTATGCAATGGACTGCAAATTGAAGCTTAAAAGTGCTAATGCTTGGGGTGGGGTATTTGGAAAGTAATTGGGCAGGAGCCCTCAAGAATGAAGTAGTCTTTTTTTCTGGTTCCTTGGCCACCATGGCGCCCCTGAAAAAGCTTGGGGCGAAGGGGGGCAAAAAAAAGAAACAGGTCCTGAAGTTCACCCTTGACTGCACAGATCCTGGAGAAGACGGAATCATGGATGCTGCCAATTTCAAGCAGTTTCTCCAGGAAAGAATCAAGGTGAACGGCAAAGCCGGGAATCTCGGTGGAGGGCTGGTCACCATCGAAAGGAGCAAGGGAAAGATCACAGTGACTTCCGAGGTGCCTTTTTCCAAAAGGTATTTGAAATATCTCACGAAAGAATATGTGAAGAAGAATCTGCGTGACTGGTTGCATGCAGTTGCTAGCAGCAAACAGAGTTACGAATTACGTTATTTCCAGATTAATGAGGATGAAGAGGAGGAGGAAGAGGAGGATTAAAGCTCCTTTGTCTGGAACATTTTTTATGAGTTCTTGAATAAAACTTGGGAACAAAAAAAAAAAAGAGAATGAAGTAGTGAGTGCCCTCAAAAGGACCCAAACGTGAGGATGGGAAGACATCTGTCGCCACACTTCACAGCCCGATCCCACACTTCCCAGCCTTCATAACTGTGAGAAATAAATTTTTGCTAGTTAAACCATTCAGTCCAATGGATTGTTATAATAGCACAAGCTAACTTAATTTTTTGTTACAGATAGTTCAAACTGATTTTTGTAAAATATCAAGTGGAGCAAAGTAAGTTGAGTGGGACTAAATTTTCAAAAGAATTGCTTTTGTACAGGTATGTGTGTACCTGTACATGTTCAAAGTTGTGAGGACTGAACCTAGAGTTCCACACATCATAAGGCAACACAAAGTCTTCAAACTGATTTACCAAAGAAACCTGAAATTCCCTGGTAGAGTTTTCATATAATACAGTGGAAGCTGTTGTAACCAGGCTCAACGAACTTCATTTTGTAAAACTTATGTGAACTCCATTTTTAACCCCACGCCATCTTGTTGTTCTGTACTCTTGCTGGTACACGCCGCATCCTGTCCCTAGCCTAGCTACTTGCTATCAAATAAGGCCTGTTTGCTAAACCTTAGTTGTGCTCTTTCCTAAACTGCATTGACCATAGATTGTAACTAGGCTAAAGTAAGGCTGCAAGGCCACATCTGTTTCCCAAACTTATCTTAACATCTAACTAGTGACAACTTTGATTAACGTCAGGCTGTGAGATCTAACTGTTTTGTTTCTAGAATTGTAATCTGTTCCCAGACTTACCTTAACATCCAATTTGTGACAACTCTAATTAACAGGCTGTGAGATCTAACTTTTAGAATTGTAACTATATGTTAAAAAATAACCTGTTTCCCTTATGTGGTCCCTGACCCTTGTGCAGCCTCTCCTTTGTACTCAAGCCGCATGACCACCCCCTTTTGCGACTTTCAGCTTTAAAAACCCCTGCCTCTGTCTACTCCCCAAGCACCTAGCAATCTTGCTTGGGTGTAAGCCACTGGGTACCAGCTAAAATAAAGCACTTCTTTGTCTTTTGGACTTGCCTCATTGTCATTCAATTTTTGAGCTATAACAGTAGCCAGACCTATCCTCTCACTTCCAGAAAAATTCCATTTGCCCACTAATACAACTAATACAATCACTGTCAATCCTTTGCTCCATTTCTTTAGATCATGGATATCTATAAAAAGTATATTCTAGGCAAAGAGGCAAGTCAGTATAAAGTTTGTGTTACAGGTATACAAAAAACAACAAGGAGGTCAGTATCCCTGGAAAGGAGTAAAGAAATTTCATTTAGTCTAAGCTTAAATGTCACTTCAAGGCAGAAGTGACAGACAGCACAGGCCTGTAATCCCAGCATTTTGGGAGGCTGAGGTGGGAGGATCCCAAATACAAGCTCAACCCGGGCAGTTTAATGAAGGAGGCCCCATCTCAAATAACAAAAGACTTAAGGATATGCCTTAGTGCAGAGGAAAAGAACACAGATACACACTTCCTCCTTGTACAAGGAAGTTCATCTAAGTCACCAAATCCCTCTTATTATAAGTGATCTCTACACAGAAGTTTCCAGTCCTCTTACCTTCAGAGGTATACCAGGCTACTTTTTGTAGCAATACTGATGCGCATACACATCAGTCTTTCCTGGCTTCTGAAACATACTCAGCCTTAGCAGGCCATTTCACCTCAAGGAACGTTGAAGTGGAGTCCCTGTCCCCGAGCTCCAGCTTTTCAGGGACTTGGGTGGCAGATTTCCTCACCATTTCAATTTTCAAAATTAAAAAATGTAAACAAGGATGAATCTCTGATTTCTTAACTGATTATCTTCCAAAACAGGAATATCTGAAATAGGTGTTGTATGTTATGGGTCGGTGCCCAAAGAAATGATGAGAAGGCCTGATGAAGGTAGTTTCCGAGGTCTCGCTGAAGCTGGTCTCTCTCCAGTGAGCCCAGAGCCTCAGAAGCATCTCACATTTACTGAAGGCTAAAGGCAGGCTAAGGAATGTGCATAATTACTTAAGTGAATACAAACTACTATCTCTACTTTCCCTATTTGCCTAACACTAGGTCCACACAAATGCTAGCTGATAACAACCCAGCAAGGGATCAAAGAACAGGGCACCAGGAAGAGAAGCTGTTATCTGCAACCTTGAATCCCAGCTTTCCCGGAATTTACAAGTGTGAGGCAGCAGCTCTCCCTGGGCTCTGTACATTGCTCCCTGCTTTCTCGGGACATTAGGCTTTTGTCTCAGATCTATAGGTTCTGTAACCATTATTTAATATATGGATAAGAGAAAATAGCAGAAAGAAAATACTACACCCACAAGAAAATGACATTATTGGCTTCATAGAAGCTTTATAATTTCTAAACTACACACTGAGCGCAGTAACACTCATGTATCTCTTTTGTCCTCATTCCTTGTCATGATCCTTTGCAAACTGCTCTGTTTCCTTGGGTTACATTCCCCAGCTAATCAGGTACTTGCCCAAACAATTTAAAAGTAAAACAGGCCAGCCAGATAGCTAAGCCGATTAAATCCCCTGCTTAGGTAGACACAGGGACTGGGTTACATCCCGGGCTTGCCGCGCTGGCCCCATCCCTGGGGCACCCTGAGACAGTGATTGATTCCCCACAAATATCCCTGCTCACATCTCACCAATCAGTTCCATGGTATGCTCACCTTTAAACCAACCTCATGGTAGCTCCCACCTGTAATCCCAGCATTCGAGTGGCTGAAAACAGGAGAATCACTAGGAGTCAGATCTGTGTATTGAAACCCTATAAACCCTGTACTAAATACATAAATTAAAAGTAAAAAAAAAAAAAAATCATTCTAAGAGATGCTTAGTTCACTGAAAAGCAAAATACTGTTGAATCACTAAGTAACAGTTTTCAAAGAATATTTGCAATAACCAATACAATACCTGTACAATAACCAATAATGCATCTGTACTCTTTGGCTGTATAATCCATAGACATGGGTACTAAAACAACAGTCCGACATACACAAGATCTTGATCATCAGCACAACCAGAATTAGTTTATTTTTCTCAGGAGATTTACATTTATATGATGCTGAAGTATTCCCAAGGATGTCTGCTGGCATCACATCCTCAAAGAGTAACAGTCTTCCTTCCGCCTGTCTTATAGACTAAGAAAAGCCATCTCAGAAACCTTCCCCACAAATATCCCTGCTCACATCTCACCAATCAGTTCCATGGTATGCTCACCTTTAAACCAATCTCAAGCAAGGGTAGAAGGACCCTAAGATGAGTTCAAACTGAGCCAGACATGACCCACAGGAATGAGGAAGTATATGGTTATCCAAGACCTGCTCAAGTCAACCAATGAGCAACCAAATGTACTTGCCAACATCTCAAAGGCTGTACTGATCACATTCTGATCAAGTGCAAATCATCCCCCATTCAGGAGATCAGAATTAAACTATGAAGAGGAAGAGATGAACTTGTACTTTAACACAAATACAATCTAGGAGGTACATTCAGTATTTAATTAGTGGCCATATGTATTTATAAAAAGTGTTAAAATACTCAAAACAGGCCAAGCTGTCATCCACTCTGAAAGATGATTAAACCTCTACCCACAATGAAAGATTGTAACATGTATCAACAAAATCCTCAGAAGCAATGCATTTCTTCTATTATCTCTAGGAATTAACTCCTCAACCCTTTCTTTAGATCTATATTGTTGCTTCATTCGAAGAATGAAATGAAATGCAAATATTCTGATGGTACTTCACCCAAGCTCATTGTGTCCTGCCCAAATCCCTTCTCTCCAAACACTGGGAACACTCCAAATGGATCTCTTTGACCAAAGACTTCCTGTTGGCTAAAGCCAGCAACACCCAAATGTACACAGTAGAAGTGCTAATGAATGTGCTTCCCCACCAACAGCCTTCATCCAGTAGTTCATAAATACCCATGCTGCCAGGCCTCTTGGACAACACTAACTCTGAAATATGGCTTCTACACTCCAGAGTTCTGCAATGAGATTAAGCTCCAGGTGACTACAGTGTTTGCCAATGCCCCTTATGAGCCAAATTCTCTGTCTCACTCTATTCATTTCTCTGGATCATCTTCCAAATCAAGAGCTTGCATCTGAATTCCCATCCATCTTGAAAGCAACGACCCTTCTATCTTCTGAATGCTGGTATTAAAGGCATGCACCACCACACACAGCTCAAAGAATATATTTTCACGCAAATAATAGTAGATTTGGAGATAAACGGATAGTCTTAATCTTTGCTATACTGGAAAAGTTAGGTCCAAAGTATATTGTAAAAAGCATGAAATTTCAAAATGCACATTTTGCTCCAGGTTCAATGTAATAATTAATAAGAATGTAGCTTAAACAAAGATAATAATTTTTAAAAATCTTTAGCTATATAGAAAAAGAACTAGGAGGCCAATGAGATAGCTCAGTGGACTACAGTACCTACTTAGGCAAGCTTAAGCAAGAAAGGAACACAGTTCAATCCTCGGAACCACATGCCACATCAGCACCATCCCCCAGGAAGGCTGAGCCAGCCAGAGTCCAGGCCTAGTGACATATGACGGTGATCCCAGTGCTGAGGAGGCTGAAAGCAGGAGGATCACCATGAATCCGAACTGCAGAGACCCTGCAACAACCAAATATATTTTTAAAAAATAAAATAAAACAAAACAAAACAAAACAGAAACAAAAAATAAAGAAAAAGAACTAAGTATCTTCCCCTGAGATGGGAAACATGGGGTATCTGCATATGAATGATGGGACAGGGCCAGCCAGATAATTGAGCAGACTAAAGCTCCTGCTTAGGCAAAGTGCTGAGACTGGATTTGATCCCCAGGATGCAGCGCTGGCCCCGCCCCCAGGGCACACTGAGATTGGGCATGGTGTCATAAGCCTGTAATCCCAGTGCTTGGAAAGCTGAAAACCGGAGAATCACTGTAAGTTTAAGCTACACAGTGAGACCCTGTAGACTCTGTCCTAAATACATTAAAAAAAAAAAAAAAAAGAAGAAGAAGAAGAATGGACACTATCACAAGAATGATGGGGCATTATAATCATCATTTGTAATAATGGGACAGTAGTGTCAACCTACAGAAATCTCTCAGGTATACCACAGTCAATGTTGCACTAATTTAACTACATCCTTTACTCGCAACTCTTTTATATATGTCAAAAATAAAGTTGAAGCTTAAGGTCCTTCTTTAACACAGTGTTTAAACTACTTCATCTTTTAATTCAGAAACACAGCCTTTATTAACAAAGTTGTAAGTCATATTCTAAAAGTGACATACATTATTTCCACCAAAAAGAGAATCATGTTAATCACAATAAAGTTGCTATAGATCCCACAATTAATCTTGAAGCAATTGGAACTTCACAATATTCAATCAAATCATGGGACAATTCTATTTCTAGGTCTCTAATTGAAAACGGAAGTGGGAGGAGGTCCAAAATTTTGTATATGCATAATATTGTTCACTTTCTTATACGCTTCCAGAGACTCTTAACTCTCTGAAGAGAGACAAAGTATAGATGGTAATAGATGAATTAAGCTGGGTGTGGTGGTGCAGGCCTATAATCCCAGCACTCTGGGAAGCTGAGATAGGAGGACTGTTGTGAGTTTGAGACCTGCTTGAGCTACAAAGTGAGCTTAAGGCCAATCTGAACTGCATAGTGAGACCCTGTCTAAAAAAAAAAGACCAAAAAAAAAAAAAGATGAATTAACAGAATTGCTCATCACAGATTTCATAGTTAAAGAGTAGCATGTTAACTCATGTCTTGCAAAAACCCAGTGTACTTTCCACTTTACTCTGTGTTCAGAGAGAAACTGTAAGTTCACTTACAGAACTATAGGGGCCTTCCAGGAAGACAGCAGAGTGCTGGGCAGCAGTGAAAGCCTCTCTGAGAGTTACCATCCAGACACTAGAACAGAGAAACACAAGGAATACAAGGAGGGAAGTTGCCTGATCCTGAAGAATCTGAAGCAAGAATTGAAGCCCATGGACACAATGAAGGGAGACACTTCGATGAAGAAGGAAGTAGCAACGCACCGTGAGTGACGGACAATCCATGCCTTGGGACACAAGGTGATTTCTGGTGACCACAGAGGCGCCCATGGAAGGGAACAGTATCCATAAGGGATTATACTAGCTGGTGGTGAAGGCTGTGTGCTCAGATGTCCCATGAGAGAGGACGAGTGAACAATCTTAGACAGGGGCCAGCTGCTACCTCCATCCAGCAATTCCCTGATGAGTTCCAGCCCTCAGAAAGTACTCTGATGGCTACAGTCTACACAAGTCCAGACAGGTCTATGAGCAATAAAGCAACTCACCATAGACAATTTACAAACATAAATGCAGAAAAAGAAAATGAGTAGACACTTAAAAGATGCAATCCCAGACATCCAGTCCACCAAAGACAAACCTAGGAAGCAATGAGGTGGGCTAATCCAAAAGTCACCCATCTGGCCTCTCTGAAATGGTAAGAAGAAAATAAATGAATCAGGCTCTAGAAAAAAAAAAAAATCAGAAATAATTTTTCCAGGCCAATGAGATAGCTAGTAGACTGAGTGCCTGCCTTGGCAAGCAAAGGGACAACGGTTTGATCCCCCATACTACCCTGGGTACACTGAGGCAGTCACCAGAGTCCGGGCATGGCCCACACCTGTAATCCCAGCACTGGGGAGGCTGAAAACAGGAGAATCGCTGTGAGTCCTAGCTGCATAGTGAGACCCTGTACCAAATACACAAATAGAAAAGAAGGAAAATAATAATAATTTCTCAGATAACTATATAGTATCCACAATGAAAAATAAGCTTAGTGATTCCAGAACAGATACAGATTTAAAAAAAAAAAAAAAAAAGTTTAAGAAAAGGATGACAGCCATGAATGTACACCATAAAAAAAAAATGGAATCCATAAAATAGATTCAAATAAATATCCACTTACTGAACTCAGATACCTTCAAACTGCTTAAAAATGTTCCCCATCCCTAAAATATTACATGCTGAGGCTCCAAATGTTTTATAGATAATTATAACATGTAATTATAAATTAAATGGTTGAATCAAAGGGCTTAGGCAAGGAACTGAAAACATGTTGCTCGGTGTGGTACTCTGCTCAGTTCAGTGCTGAACACACCACCAAGACAGTGCCCATCAGAGGTCAAGCTTGTTTCTCCCCAGAGCTGCCGCTTCTCTCTGTGCTTTGTCAGTGCCCAGGGCCCCAAGCTTAGTCCACCTCACCCCACAACCATGTAGTCTACCTCCTGTCATTGTTGTCTCGCCTGCCACCAGTCCTTACTCCAAGCTGCCATCCCCCCAGGACCTGGTCCCCACCGCCAGTCTCCTGCTGCTCTCCCCACCTCCTGGGTTGCTCCCTCCATGATGACTCGCCAAAATCCCAAAAGAAACTGTTCAAAACACAAACATGACCATAATATTTTACTGCCAAGGACACCACCGTGCTAAAGATAAAGCCTGCCTTGGCCTTCACATCCTTTAGCTTCTGGCCTCCTCCCTATATTTCTTTAATCTTATCTCTGGCCTCTCCTCCCAGGACTTTCAGACCAAACTGTCCTCATTTTTTTCAGAAAAGCATTCCAAGAATGTCCTCACTGGCCTCAAGGTCTTCACCCACAGGATTCCTCCTATTTGAAACGCTCTCCTGTCCCCAAACCACCATGCCTGTTCATCTCTAAGTTACTGAAGCAGCCCACTTAGCATAGTGGTTATTTATGAGAGCACGTTCAGGGTGCGAAATTCTGTAAGTTCCAGATGCTCCTCCACTATAAATTATGTGATTTGGGGCAGATTTCTTGATGTGTATATATTTTAGCTTTCTGTCAGTAAAATGGAGAAAGTAACTGAAATAATTTTAATGGATTATGTGCAGGTTAAATTAAGTAATAATAGGTATTTGGAAAAGCACCTACACCATGGTTAATTATTAATAAACGTTCTTACTACCATTATGAACATAATCACCTATTACTTTTCCTCCACACCTTGGATTAAATGTTACTTCTTAAAAACAAGACCCTAAATTCCTCAACTAAATTGCTGCTGGCTCCTATTATACTTTTATGTCTGCTTAAGCAATGTCTGAGTCCCTGGGGATGGGCTTCCCGCTCATGCTATATTCCCAGGTCCCACATTGGGTCTGAGCACACAAACAGCACACATGGATTCCCTTGTGCTGAATAAATTACCTACTTCTATTGTTAAGTAACCACAAACTATCCAAATGGCCATCTAAAGTGTAAATTTTGGGCTGGCAAGATAGCTGCGTGGACTAAGTGCCTCCTTAGGCAAGCACTGGGACTGAGCTTCAATACCCGGCACCACATGCGTAACGGCTCCACCTCTGGGCATACTGAGCCAGCCACTGAGACCAGGCATTCTGGCACACACCTGAAACCCCAGCACTAGAGAGGCTGAAAACAGGAGGATCACTACGAGTGCAACCTGTGTAGTGAGGTCCTGTAGATCCTGTACTAAATACTTATAAATAAAAAAGTAAAAATGACTGGAAAGAGTTGGGGAGGTAGTTCAGAGGCATACGCACCTGCCTGGCAAGGGAAACGCTCCATGTTCATTCCTGGTTCCACATGCCCTGTGGCCCTCAGAACCAGCACTCAGGGGGTTGAAACAGGAAGATCACTGAGAATTTGAGACCAGCTTGGGGGCCTCAAAAGTGAGCACAAGGCCTGCTGGAACTGCATAGCAAGACCCATTCTCAAAAAAAAAAAAAAAAGACTGGAAAGTTTAACACTATCACAAATCAAGCCATGGCCTAAATAGATATGTAGCTGAAAAGTCTGCACAGACCATCTACCGCCTTCCTGCCTGACTACAGGCCGGCATTTCCCAAAACACAGGACATTTTAAGAATAGTCTTATTTGTTGAAAATAATTTCCCCACATTGTTTTCTTGATTTTGATTCAGAAGATCTGCACTGAGGCCCTAGAATCTATTTTAACCAGGACACCACACCAATTCTTATGACCCACATGAGTCTGGATTTTGCTACACGTATACACCTTTCCCACCCAAGCAACAATGGAGAAATACACCTACTTGTGAGCTCTTGTTCAGGTAACTGCAGACTGACTTAAACATTCTTTCATTTTTTGGATCACTTTGTTTTTTGAGACAAGATCTCACTATGTAGCCCAAATTGGCCTCAAACTCAAAGAGATCCTCCTGCCTTACCCTCCTCTTCTGGGATTTTGGTTTAAACCACCATACCTGGCAAAGACCACCATTATTCAAGAACTTGGGCAGTAAATTGAAAAGAATATGAATCCTGGAGCCAAAAATTCTAGATTCAGTTTCTTCTGCCATTTACAGCTGTGTAACTCTTATATGTGTCACTGTCACTCTGCCCTGGTACATTTCATAGAGTAACCATACCAACCCTAACCTGCCTCATGGGACTACAGTGAAATCTTCTGAGAACACCTGAAAAGGACTTTGTAAATCCAGACTCATCATTCGAGTAACATGTCATGAATTCAGTCTCCTCTAATTCAGCATGAGAATGCTGCTGTCCAGCTGGATGTTTTCAGGGGGGGCTCTTTTGGCTTGGTTTTCTGAGACAGGGTCACACTGTTTGGTTTAGCCTGGTCTTGACCTCACTATGAGGTCCAGCCTGGCCTTGAACTTGCAGCGATCATCCTGCCTCAACTTCCAAGTGTGGGATTACAGGTGTGTACCACTAACTCCAGTTTAATCTGATTTTTCCATTCTTCTTTTACATTATTCATAGAACCATCATCACTCCTTTCACATGACAGGTAAGGATAGGTACTGGAAAACACAGATAAGCAGCAGAAACATGTAAGACAGCAAAAAAGTAAGACTACACAAGAGGAGAGGAGCTCATTTATTGCATCAGTTCTGTTTACCCAATAGGACTGGCGTTTCAGCTCTCATTAAGGCAATCGGCATTCTTTCTTCTGGAAGTTACTTTGGTTGTGAGCAGTTAATGCCATTCATTAGAGGAAAAACAACTAGAGAATGAGTTTTCAACATAGTAGAAGTGTTAACGTAATTTTAGGACATGACTTAAATTTTAAGAAGATAGTACTGTACAACTTTTGCTGGCTACCTTGAAGGATAGTGTATTAAAAAAATACAATATTCCTAGAGCAATTCAGTGTCATCAACATAATCAGTAGTCTTCACTGAGACCGAAAGGAAGAGACAAACTTAGCTTGTCCCAGGACAAACAATGAATAAAGCTTCCGTTCTTAATGTCTAAATGTGGTGTGGCATAATGGTTACAAAGGTACCTGTTACTTCTTCACAAATTCATGGCTTTTTATATAGAGAGCTGTTTTTCCTCCTGCTAGCTGCAAAGACATGTGAGGATGTCCAGTCCTGCCTGGATCCTCATTGCTTCAGGGTAACTGAAATGCCTAGGGCCAGAAATGTTTCAGATCCTGGAGTTTTACATATTTTCAAATATTTGCATAAACTTCACAGGTAGTGCCTAAACCACAAACATGAACTCTGAAATGCTCCAAAGTCTAAATTCTCTGAGGACCACACTCTATAGACTCCAAGAGCTTTGGATTTTTTGGAGCATTTGTTCAACATGTGCCAACAATTAGCTCCACTTTGCCTCTAATTTGTCACTGGCAACTCTTCCACTGCCAGAGCCTGCTGTGTTTCACTCCTATCACTACTCTTAAATCAATGTGCCATACAGGAGGCTCCCATTCTGCCCTTCAACTGCCTGGCCATTTCCTAACTGGATGCATAACCAAAACCAAGGCATTACTTCCTCCCGCACATGACCCCCCCCCAATCACTCAACTACAGACGCTGCTTGCATTGCTTCCAGTGTGTTCTTCTGTTTGGATTTTTTCTGCCTCCTGAAAACCTCTGTACTTCCTCAGGTTTCTCACACAACAGCCAAATGAATGTCTGTACAGTTCAACCAATTTTTGTATTTGTTTCTTTCCATGAAACAAACTCTGTCCTCAGTGCTCTATGTGTAACTTTCTTGCAGTTATGACTCTGTACCTAACCGATCCACATCTTTACATAAGAGATTTTTCCAGAGAATTTGGTTCCATATCTCCAAAACCTTCAAAAGTCTACCTGTACATAGTGGCACACACCTGTGATCCCAGCACTGAGGTCAGGAGGGCTACAAGTTCAAGCCCGGCCTCAAGAACTTGGTAATTTACTTAAGACCCTGTCTCAAAATAAAATGGGATCTTTGCCACAAAATTAAAAAAAAAAAAAAAAAAAAATTCAGGAGGCTGAAAATGTAGTTCAGTACAAAGACCTGGCGTTTAATATCCATTGCAGGGGGGGAGGTTCTAGAAGCCTTCAGTATATTTTCTTCAGGCTTAAAATATTTGGGGGGCCCACATACCCTAGAATTTAATCTTTCACCAATTTATCTCAGCCTCCTCAATTAGCAAGGTTTTACTAAAACTTAAATCAAGAAATTTCTTACTACAACAAAATTTATTCCCAACAATTTCAGAAAGACATGAGGATTAATAATAAACATACTACCAACACTCTATTCGTAATTGAACATTCATTAAATGTAGATGAGTTCAGCTTTCTGTTAAGCTTTCTAAAACGACATAAGGTTAATCTGTTACCAGCACCACTCAAGAACATGTTTTCATCTCACTGCACTGCATGTTCTCAGAGACTTTAATCCCATCCCTACCACAGCTGTGCAACCGCTCGCTGCCTAACCTGCCTTGGTTTAATTTCAGTCTAGCTTTACAGCTGTGTGGCACCTGTGGTTTGAAGGGGGAACAGGTGTGCAAACTATTCTGCACAATAAAAAAAAAATACAAAAACAACAATACCCCAGTTCCAACTGAAACACTACAGACACAAGATAATATTTTTGTTTTTTGAGACAAGGTCTTATTTGAGTTCAGGATGGCCTTGAATTCACTTGGTTTTCTTTACCTGCCTCAGGCAACTTAATTTGCCATCCTTGATGACCACCCAGGTTAATAACAAGGTGGTGATATAAGCAGCAAAAATAAGAAATTCTGAGCAGGTCAGAGAGCAGAAAAGCTGAACTTGATAGATGCAAAGAGCGAGGACTTTGATGAACATCCAGAAACATAAACATAAGTCACCCACAACTCAAGGAAAAGTCTGGAAATGAGGATATGGATATAAGAATCGCCCCTACAGATAAAAGTGAGAGTAGACATAACAATCATAAGATCAGCTAGCAGGGCTGGCAAAGTAGCTCAGCAGACTATGCACCCGCTGAGGCAAGGATAAGGACCAGGGTTCCATCTTCCACACAGGCTGGTGCCATGCCGGCCCTGCCCCTGGGTGTCCTGGGCTGGCCACCAAGTCCAGTTATGTTGGTGCACACCTATAATCCCAGGGCTGGGGAGACTGAAAACAGGAGGATCACTACAAGTCCAACCTATGTAGAGAGATCCTGTACCAAATACATAAAAAATAAAATAAAAGTGGTCTAGTTCCAGAACTGATAGTAGGAGAAATTCCTTCTGAGGTGACAGTCTATATTTTGTTTCCAGACTAAACCATTTCCATTTTTAGAGGTCATGAGATCAAAATTCCTGCTTTGCAACGATTTAGTAATTTAAAAGAAATGTAGAAAGAAAATACAACCATCAAAAATACATTATTCCTTCATCTCAGAAATATTGGAATAGAAATTTATATTCATTCATATACATCTCAAAACTTACCATGCAGAAGCACTGCCCTAGGTATGTGAAATATGGAAGTGAACAAAAAAGGCAACAAGCAATCCTCGCCTTCACAATGCTTACATCAACCCTGTGTAGACAAACAAGGCACATCCTAAAGGAGCAAAATGGGCAGGATGGTGGATGGGGACAAGTGCTGACAAGAAGGACAAAAGGATTGGAGTGAAAATAGGATGGGAGGATTGCCACTTCAAAAGTGGGTGAGCAGGTTCCACTCAGGAAGGTGGCAAGTGAGCAAAGACCTAAATGAAGGAAGAGGAGCTGGCCAAGGCTTCAGCACCTGAGAGAAGGGCATTCTTGGAACAGGGAAAACCGGAGGCTGCAAGGAGGCTAGAACAGGAGTAAGAGGAAAAGGGGGTGGAGATGAAATCACCCAAAAAGAAAGTGAGCAGTTCAAAGCTTTGTTTCACAAGACTGATGAACTAGGGTTTGAATCCATATAGGGAGAGAAGCTACCTGGATCTGGGCGGAGCGTTGCATATCTCACCCACATTTTCCAAGTATCACTCGTGCTGCTGTGTGAGATTCAACTATAGGGAGCCAGGGTAGAAACAGAGTCAGAAGGCTGTTACTAAAACAAGAGCTCTTGGTGGCTTAGAAATGGCTGGATTTTGGGTATTTTTAAGTTAGACTCAAGGGAACTGTTTACAGGGGGAAAAAGATTCAAAGATGACTTGAAAGGTTTTCTCCAATGTAATTAAAAACTTGCGCATTACCAAATTTTTCTAAGTCCATCCTATCTTAGACTTACTAAGGTGAGCCACATATAAACTGCTTCAGTTTTCATCGTGCAAGGAATTCTTCTGCAATAGCACTAATCACTGTTTATAACTTCAAATTTTCAATAGAAGTCAGCTGAGTGAATGACAACTACTGCTTGGTCTCAATAATCTCTTTTCATCAAGTAAGAGTGCTCTGTACAATGACTGTTCAAACTCATAACTTGTCTAGCCTTTCCTCCCTTCCTCTTTTAACTAGGTTACATAGAAATAACTGGTCTGGTCATGAAGTAAATTTTTAGAATAAAACAGTCTCCCTGAAATCTCCAGGGAAAGACAGGGCAAATGTCTTGTTTTGCTACAGCAAAATCAACAAAATAAAACAAAGCACTCCTTCTGATACAGAGCTGGAGGCTGACTGCTCAACTGTCACACTGCGGTATTCTAGAGTTACCATAACCCAGTTTCAAGTCTCAGTCAACAGCCCTATCATTCACTCCTTGGTAAGGGAACTTCCGATAGCACAGTGATGAGATTGCACCAGACAGAAATGGTATCTGTGAGAAGATGCCCAAGAAGTGTGGAAAAGTGGCACCTCTTCATCTAAGGTTTACATTAGCATTTTTACTGGACAAGCAATTTTAAAGCCAAGCCTGGAGGTGCACATCTGCAATCTCATCTACTTGGGAGGCTGAGTGGGAGGATCAGGAGTTTGAGGCCAGCCTAGACAACTTGGTCAGACCCTGCCTCAAGATACAAGTAGAAGGCAGGACAGGTAGCTCAGAAGTAGAGTACTCATCTGGAGTGCACATGGCCCTAGGTTCAATCCCCAATTCCACCAAAAACAAGAAGCAAAATGACGGTCTATACCGCATATACGAGTCTAGCCCGATGTAGTAATATTTTCTCAAAGGGTCAGCATCACCTTCAAGGAGGTCAGAGACATCATGAAGTCTGTTTGTTGTAAACTCAGTGCTATCCTTTAGTGTGAAATCCCCATTATTTTCCATTCTTAGGATACAGATTCAGGGGCCCCAGGGAACATCCTCCCACCTACTCCATTCAGGCCTGGATTCCTGAAGGCGGTGTTCTATCCAGCCTGCTCCCTCTGCCAAGGATTCCTGGAGCAATCTTGCTCTCACCCTGGAGGTCTTAGTTTAGCACCACTTTCCCAGCAGCTCTCACAAAACAGGTGCATCTGCTCGCCACCATTTGCTCATCTCACTGCTGCGCGCCAGCTTCTTGACTATAGCTCTTAGAAGGAGCAGTCAGGATCCACTGACACCATCTGCGCGGGGGGCTTGGACAATGAATAGTGTTACACCACACTCTCCCCAAAACCCAAGGAAGGTATTGCCTCTCCTGCCTCTGCAACCTTAATCTCACTCTTTCCCAGAAGACATACAGACAAACTGCTATATTTTAAATTTTTGCTGAAGATAACACACAAAAGTGAAATGATGGCTTTACTATCTGAAATCATTTCAGCTTATCCTCATCTATAAATAGTATTTAATGGCAGTGCGACTGATCTACTCAAGTGCATTTATCCATGCATTCTTAACTTAAAATCATCATCTAAATCTCCAGCAGTTTTTTGTGAAATATATGAAAAAATTATTCTGGATTCATCAATCAAAACAAGCAAGCAAAAAAAAAAAAAAAAATCACCTTTGAAACTCAACATTCAGCTGCAATATTTTCAAGTTTTTAGACAATCGTTACCTTCCTTTGTCTTACTCAGCTTAATTCTGACACTCAGCTCAAAGGAGGGGCACAAGAGGCTACTAAGGCTAATAGTACTATTTTCCTTTTTTTTTAATTTTTGGCAGAACCAAAGATTGAACTCAGGCCCCTGAGCTTGCCTGGGAAGTGCTTCTTCCACTAAGCCATCTCTCTGGCCCCTTTAATAGTACTATTAATAAAAAACTTCACTAAGCACTCTAAACAATAATTCTATAGGTCTTGCTAGTAAATAGAGAAGCTAGAATTGAAATCTACGTGTGGGTGTTCAAGGTCTCAGGATGATGACCTTTAAACAGGAGACTTAAGTGTTGCACATAAGGAAAAAAGAAAAACCAAGAACTGGGCAAGAACAATAGGGCTGGGAGTGACTGAGGGGAGAAGAGATTCTGACTCACTAGAGTACACTGCTGTCGGAAATGCCCCCTTTTAGTCCAAAGATCCAGGCTTGCTTGTAGGTCTGATGTCCAGCTGGTCTCCCTGTTTCGCAACCTCTGGCATTACCAGTATTTTAAGGCTGACCTGTTAACTCTAATCTGGAGAACTTGACCTACTTGGGTACAAGGATTCCCTTTTGGGTGCTGACATGCAGAATGAACAAGGAGTTAAAAACTTCCAGGACTAAGTTTGTTTCTCTGCCCACTTTCACCTAGTTTTCAGGAAAAGCACAGGAACCAGATAAATTTCACCTGGGGCCTGCAGCTGCAATACCTTAAGGATTTGCTATGTGTAGAGGGCAAAACAGAGGCAAAGGTCCTTAAAGAAATGTAACCTTACTCCTCAGAAGGGCATTTATTCAGCAATACAAAAAAAAATGATTCCACATTGCAACATGAATATACCTTGAAAACATGCTAAGCATGGTAAAGTATTCAAGTTATATAAAATGTCCAGAATGGGTACATCTATACCAAAAGTAAATTAATGGTTGAACAGGGCTGGAGGGGGTAGAGATTAGGCAGTGCCACTGACAGGCACATGATTTCTTTTATTTTTTTTTGGTGGAACTGGGGATTGAACTCAGACCCTTGCACTTGACAGGGAAGTGCTTATTCCACTGAGCCATCTCCTCAGCCCCACATGATTTCTTTTAAAGAAAGATGAAAACATACTGAAATCAGATATAAAGACATCAGCAAAACCTTATAAACATAGCAAAAACCCTAACCTGAAAACCCTGTGGGTAAACTGTACAGTACTGTATTCAAGGCTGGGGAGATTGCCTGGCAAGCACAAGGACCTGAGTTCAATCCCTGGTTCCACCAAAAAAAAAAAAAAAAAAAAACCAGAAACTTTTGTTTCATCTTTCAAAAAAAAAAATTAAGATATACCTCAAAGACAGGGGATATATCTCGGTGGCACAAAATGCCTGCCTGGCCAGTGCAAGGTCCTGAGTTCGATTCCTAGTACCAAAAATAAACAATAAGATATATCTCAATATAGCCATTAAAAAATCTAACTCACTCATTAGTTAGTGGATCCTTTATTCTATGTACCTGTAAAAGCATTAAAGTTAAAAATTAAAAATACATATTCAAAGTGTTATCTTGTGTTTAAAGTTGTCAAACAGCCAGCCAGGCACAGTGGCCCACATCTATAATCCCAACCCTCAGGAAGCTACCACAGGAGGATTGCCACAAATTCAGGGCAAGCCTGGGCTACACAGTAAAGTGAAGGCCAGCCCAAACAACATAGCAAGACACTGTACCAAAAAATAAAATTAGATTACATTTTTAAAGTTACAAATATCACGACTTAGGAAGTAGGAATACTCTGGCTCCGTATCTGCGCTCCACTTCAACAGCATGTTAAGGATGAGCCCCTTCGTTCTAGATGAACTCCAGGGACAGGAACACAAGTAAGCACAACATTTATCTATGCTTACACCATGGTCCACAGACTACATTCTACATCACTTTACAGTACCAATTGTCCCTCCCTTTACTCAGCACATTTATGGTCAATCTTCTGATTACTACAAGAATCTTCAAACAAATGCGGCTCCCCTTTCTGCTATTATCTTTGTTCTAGGATATTCAGCCCTATGACAGTGATAGTGACAGACAGGCAAGAGACTTAACTCTAAGCTGGCTAAAGCCCTTCCCAGGGGCCTAGTGGAACCTTGGTTCCACTGGGAGTAACAATGTTTATGAGAACAGAGAGATGACTGAGGAGATGAAGAGACAATTCTATAGAATAGGGGACAAAGAATGAGTGCACACCTTTAAAAATCTAACTAGCTTAAGGACAATGTAGCCTGGAATATTTTTACTCATTGCAAAGCATATTTGAATTTCAAGAGTTTATTTTTTTCCAAGTTTTGTCCTCCTTTCAGATTTAGAAGGCTTACACTTTAACAATGTGTCAGTTACTGTGGGAAAAGTATGTAAAAAATGAAAATGCACAATCCCTGGCTCTCAGAAACTAAAATTGTTTAATTTCTGTTAAGACTGGGCTGAGATTTAAGAATGACAGGGCATGTGGCTCAGCTGTGAAGCACCTGCCTTACATGTATAAGGCACTAATCTTGTTCTCCAACACTGCCAAAAAACAAACCAATAAAAATAAGTTATCAATGACAGCATACATTACTATGGTTTACTTTAGAAAATTTACTATGGAAAGGAAGGTGTTAAATGAAAGTCACAAGAATGTAAAAAAGGCTTCCCTACTACTGTCTGCCACTAGCATTTGTTCAAAGAAAGCTGCATGAAAATAAACAGACTTAAGATTAAGTCAGCAGTTCTGTAAGGGGGAACACCTATTAGTACTACTTACAAATAAAAATTCTAAAATCACAACTCTGACTGAGCAAATAACCTATTTTTTAATCACAATTTAACCCTAATGCACCTCTGCTATTTTTTTTTTTTAAATCTTTTCAGCTCAGTCCTCCCATACAGAAAAGCTGTCTAAAATGTGCCCACCTCTTTTTGTTGTTGTTGTTTTTGACAGATTTCCCAAATTTGGTGATACCAAAGAGTCATTTTCTTTTGAGATCAGGACCATTGATATGCAATGCAATAAATAATAATTTGGTTACTTCTTCTGCTTAAGCACTTAAAATTTAAGAAAGATTTGACAATAATCCAGGGTAAATCGAACTTGACAATATTTTACTTCAATAATGACACCCCCTGATCCCCTGTGCTGTACCAATGTTCTAGTTCATATTTCATTTCTAAATCCCATATTAAGCCTTCCTTAGTTTACCAATTATCCTTCCCCTGGGGTTAAATCTTTTCAATCCAAGAGTGACTTGGGTCATAAGTTATCACACTCCTTGCCTTTCACTAGGGAGCCATACAGAGATGAGTTATTGGGCACTGTGGTCAATCTTACATAGGAAAAAAATTAGTAACACTAGTATTTGCTTGCAAATTGCTAATTTTTATCTCCATAATTAATTCTTTATGTTATTATCTTGTGTAATTGTTGCCAAATTCCTTAACCAAGATTTTCCACTCTGCAGAAGGAACCTGGTTGAGTCACTTCATGCAATCAGAGTCTTGATTAGAATCAAACTATGACCTTTTTTGTTTTGGAGACTATCAAGGCACAACAGTGACTGTGAAAAGTATGATTTGCTTCAAATCAGGCAAAGACCTCACGAAGTCATCTTCCGTTTACATTGCTGTTACAAAAGGTTAGCTTATTACACCTTTCCTACTAAGTTGTGTAAATGCTTTTGAATAAACTAAACAACAGGGAATAACATTATTCGGGTAGATCTTACTCGAATTTAGTCTGCAAACAACCACTGACAACAAAATTTGATAAAAATGCTTAGGAACTGAACATTCAATTACAGAACATGAAAATGAATAGTCACATCAGAGAGCCACAAATATATTATAAGCAGTCACCTAGTTTTCAAAGCCAAAGCAGTAAAAATAAGAAAAGAAATTTTAAAAGGCAAGGGGGGGATAGGGCAAACTAATTTTCCCAACTTTTTCCGTCTGACCTTTGTCCTCCACTTTTAAAAACCCTCCGACTGGATGGAACAAGATCTACATATTTATTTAGCTCGCTTTGTGGGGTTGGTTTTACCTACAAAAGTCCTCTTGAAAAAAAAATTTCTAAATGTATCAGGAAGTTATCGTTCCACAGAAGCAATAGCTTTTGCTATTCCCTGGGACTCCAGAATCGTTTAGCAAAGATTGTTTTAAGGCGACTTTGTAAATTACCGAACAGGCCGACTGCAATAACTGCTTCGAAGAGGCAAGGTTCCACCAATTGCTAAAATTCTGGGTTCCTACACTCTTCTCTCCCAAACCTTAACCCCTAACAAATCAAGAAGCGCCTTTCTTTCTTAACACGCGGCGTTTTCGCTTTTTCAAAAACGCTCAAGAGGGGCGGACTGAGCAATAAGAACCCGGAAACGCTTCCACACACCCGCCCCAGGGAGATCAGGCTCACTCCCCCCGCGCCCACCAAGCTGCACCGCGCTGAGGCTCCCGGAGTCGGGGCGGCGATGCATCGGGGCATCCTGGGACGCCACGCGGTCTTGGCAGCCGGAGCCCGGCGCCTCGGAGAGGAGAGGGCGCCGGGAAGCGACGGGGCCCCTGACCGGGCCGGGCAGGCCGAGCTGAGCCGCGGCAAGAAGGGGGGCAGCGCTGCACCCGACTCACCTGCCCATTCGCCAAGCCGCGGGCCTACCCCCGCGTCGTTACCCACACCCCAGAGTCGGAAGGCCGTGAAGAGCGAGTGCGAGACGCGCAGGGCCAGGTAAGTCACGGCGCACGCGCCCACCCAGTACAGGAAGCCGGCCGCGGGGAGAGCGCTCTCCATGGCTGCTGACCAGGCCTCACTACCTCCGTGAATGAAAAA
>PVKA01032406.1:7979-25444 GCA_004027165.1 Ctenomys sociabilis
CCTTCCTTCCTTCCTTCCTTCCTTCCTTCCTTCCTTCCTTCCTTCCTTCCTTCCTTCCTTCCTAACTAGCTTTTGTAGCATAATATGTGTTTAGTGGGAGTTAATGCATTTATCACCATTTTGATATTCTATAAAATGGATTTGAATATTTGTTTATTCATTTTTTGTGCAGGGTCTCACTATGCAGCTTGAACTTGTAGTGATCCTCCTGTTTTATGCCTCCCCAGGGCTGGGATTACAGGCGTGCACCACCATGCCTGCACTCCATTGTCAGCTCCGAGCACCCTAGGGTGGGGCCAGCTCAGCATGCGGTGCCAGGGATCGAACTGTGGCCCCTGCACTTCCTTAAGCAAGCACTTAGTCTGCTGAGCTATACTACCAGCCACCGATTAGAATATTTATAATTTTACAGATAGAAGGGCATTGTACTTTTAATTTATTTAAAAGGTACTACTTCTATAAATCTGATCTTGGGGTTCTTTTTTATTTTTATTTATTTTTTTGCTTTGAGAGAAGTAAATCTCTTACACTGAAACTTGTGTCATGACTTTACATAGGATTGTACTTAATGATGTGTCTATGAATTTCTTGCAGTTACAAATGGACATTTGGCATATTGCTATAATATACATAAGTGAATAGCTTTCTGATGACTGTGGGATAGCAAGAAAAAAAAACTTGATCCAAGAATTGAAAATGTAGTGAAAAATTTCTTTACCAGAACCCAAATTTGTGTCCAGGTAGCAGGGCGTACTGTGAGTGTGGATGCTGCTCTCTTTCCTGGGTGAGTGCTTGACATATGGAACTAACTTTCTATGCTAGGTCAGTGCCTTAAAACTTACTAAGCCAGAGTAAGACTGTCATGAATTATAACAGATTGCCATATTGTAAACAAAAATAAATGTTTGATTAAAGGAAAAAAAACTGAATAATATGTATAATTCAAATCTTGTCCACCTACATGAAGTTCACATACTGCTAAGCAGAGAATAAGATATAATCTTTTAGTTGTTTAAATTTATTTTATTTGAGAAAAAACATTTTGTATATTTATTGAGTGCAATTAGTTATTTCAATATTTGCATAGTTGTATGAAGGTTAAATTGAGCAAATTACAAATCTACCACCTGACCTAAATAACACAATTTGTGTTGAATGTTTTAAAATATATTATTTTTACAATATTAAATATTCAATGCATCATTTTTTGTGTGGTGCCAGGGACTGAACTTAGGACCCTTCTCTTGCTGGGCAACCACTTATTCTATTGAGCTATCCCCCTGGGCCCTCAATGCATTATTGTCATAGTCATGGTTCTTTCCAGTATATCACTATAATTTACTTTTCTTTCCAAACTGAAAACTTATACCCTTTGTTTAAAAACATATCTGTCTCATTCACTTTTCTTCCCAGACATTAGTAATTGTTACTTTACTCTCTTTTCCAATGGGCTTAAGTTTTATAGAATTTATCTGTGTTATGGATTCTATTTAAATGTCTCCTAAACTCTCATGCAGTAGGTAAAGCTATCTGGAGGTGGCTGGAACTAATTTATGTGATACTGAGATTAAGGATATGATTCTCTGAATTCCTGCTGTGGTGCTAGGATTAACAGTGCTCCACTCCTGGGTGTCAGTGCTACCTGCCTTAAGGACAGATATACTGGACAGAACATTAGAGAGAGAAAGAGAGCAGTTGTCAGTTACTTCTTGTGGCTTTATGCTTCTTTTACACCTTGCTGTCTTCTTCCTGCTGTGAGCAGATTCTCCTCTGTGATGCTCCTCTGCTAAGCCACCCTGTGTTGGAGCCAGTCAACTATGAAGTGAAATATCTACAGGCCATGAGTTGAGCAAACTTTATTCCTTTATCAATGGTTGTTGAGTATTTTGGTTTAGCAACAAGACAAGTAACTAAGACAACCTGTAAATGACATCATGGGACATTTATATTTCCTTTGGACTATTTCACTAAATACAATGTCCTTCAGATTTATCCATGTTGTAACATAAGAAAGAGTCCTTATTTTACAACTGAGTCATATTCTATTGTAAATATGTTCAACATTTTTGCATCTATTTATCTCTTAGTGCCACTATAGTTGCATCTATTTCTTGACTATTGTGAACAATGCTGAAATAAATGCAGGAGTGCAAGGTACTCTTTGGTATGCTGATTTCAAATTCTTAAAATACATACACAGAAGTGGCATTTCTAAATAAAACAGAAACTATGTACATAGTTCTCTCCAGACTGTCCACACTGTTTTCCATACTGGATGTGTTATTTTTCTTTTGTACCAGCAATGCATAAATATTTCTTTTTCATTACAACTTTGTCAGCATTTCTCTTCTCTGTTTTTGATACTAGTCATGATAATATATGTGATGAAGTGTTTCCCTTATTTTTTCTAATGTTTGTACAGTTCTGGTGATTATAATTAAAACCTCATTTAATTTTGAGTTGATTTTATGTATGACATGAGGTAGGGAATAATTTAAATATTTCTTAAAGGATTTCTTGTGAATATCATTTTATTACAACCAAAAGCAAAGGATATTTATGGATATAATTTTTCTTCAGTATATATTTTGATCAACTTTGTCAATAATTGATTGAGAAAAAATAGGATTAACTAAGTTCTGTATCCTGATCCATTAATCTATGTCTGTGTTTCTTCATGCCACTAACATGCAAGAACTCTGTACTAGATTTTTAAAAGCTTGCAATGGACTCTAAAGTCCAACAGTAGTATGATTTCCACATCATCTTTGTTTGCTCAAGATTTCCTCACCTAATTTCTTTTCTTATTTAATTAATTAACTTATTTATTTTGGTGGAATTGGGGATTGAACTCAAGCCCTTCAGCTTGTCAGGGAAGTACTTATCTACTGAACCATCTCTATGGTCCCCTGCTAATTTGTTTTATGTTGTGTATATATATTATAAGTATTAACAAAATTTGTGAGAAATGATATTAAATTTTTATAGAAATTATAGAGTATATAGGCAACATTATATACATTGGACCTTGTAACGAGATTAAATTCTATTGAGACCATACCTTGCAGCACTGGTGTCTTTAAGATCTGAAACTTTAAAATCTGTTCATCCAATTTCGAAATTATAATTTTAGAAAACTTATTCTATAACTTTTAGCAGAACAGAGCTAAAACACAGATGCACCATTCTCTTCTTACTGATTATAATGTTGAGTACCTCAGTTACCCACCTAACGTCAACAGCAGAGCACTGTTTTTTCCTGCCAAACATTTCTCAAAGTTGTCGTGTGCAGAAAAGTGGCTTTCAATGTACCACTGAAGAAATGAGTTGTCTGGGCCTGCAGATCTCTTTGTGAAGCTGCAAAGAGACACTCATACCCTGAATTAGTAATTTGCTCCCTTCTTACTAATATGAATTTAGAGCAGATAAACTCTATCTTCACTTTCATTCTAATGGTGTCATCAGCTTGTGATTGGTATTAAAATTTCAAATCCAAGGACATTTGACATTATTGTTTAATCAACTACAAATAATGTTGCCCATAATTTGGAATTTTTAAAATAGTTTTAACTCATTTTCAATAAAAAACGTTATTAAAAAAAAAAAAAAAAAAAAACTATTCACAAAAAAATACCAGGTCCTGATGGATTCACAGCTGAATTTGCAGAAGTATAATTCCAATACTCCTCAAACTCTTCAGTAACATTTAAAAGGAAATGATCTTCCCAGAATCATTCCTGGAAACAAGTACTATATTGAAACCAAAACCAGGGAAATACACAACTAAAAAAAGAAGTACAGGCCAATCTCCTTCATGAACATAGATGTAAAAACCCTCAATAAAAATCCTAACAAATGTAAAAGGACAAATCATCAAAAAGAATTAATAACTACCTTTAAAGAAGACATGGATAAAAAAAATTGAGGAGATCAGAAATATGATGGATTCCTTGAATGAGCAATACAGAAAAGAAATAGAACACATGAAACACAGTCAAAGAGATACAGAAGAACTAAAAATAGCAATCACGAGTCTACAAAACCGTCTGAGTGAAAGCAAAGACAGAGTCTCAGATCTTGAAGATGCCGGAGCAGCTAGTGAAAAGGTGAGAAAGGATCTCTTAAAAACAACAAGAATGCAGGAAAAAATAATCCATCACCTGCAGGATGATGCCAGAATGAACAATGTGAGAATAATTGGTATCAACGTGAATGAAGGAGTCAATACAAATGACATAAAAAGAATATTGCAAGAAATAATAGCAGAAATCCTCCCAAATATGAGGAAACAATCCAACATTCAGGTCACCGAAGCATACAGAACACCAAATAACTTCAACCCAAGTAGAAACACACCAAGACATATAATAGTTAAGATTGCAGAAATCCAACACAAAAATAATATACTGAAAGCTGCTAGAGAGAAGAAGGAGCTCACATTCAAAGAAGATTATATATTATAATGAGGTAGGATTCATCCTGGGGATGGAAGGATGGCTCATCATACACAAATCTATAAATATAACACACTATATCAATAGAGACAAATCCAAAAACCACATGATCATCTCAATTGATGCAGAGAAGGCTTTTGATAAAGTACAACACTCACTCATCTTCATTGTCCTAGAGAAAACTGAAATAGATGGCTGCTACCTCAATCTGATAAAAACATGCTATGACAACCAAATGACTAACATAAATGGGGACAAACTGAACTTTTTACTCTCAGATCAGGTGAAAGACATGGATGTCCCCTTTCATACTCCTATTCAATATAATTATGAAATCATTAGCTAGAGCCATTAAACAAGGGAGAAAACAAAAGTAATAGCAATAGGTAAAGAAAATAAACTATCATTATTTGCAGATGACATGATACTCTACTTAGAACACCCGAAAAACTCCATCAAGAAGTTACTAAAATTAATACACAAATTCAGTAGCATAGCAGGTTACAAAGTCAATACACAAAAGCCAATAACATTCCTCTACAAAGAAAACAAACCAACTGAGTTAGAAATTAGAGAAACATTACCTTCTCCAATAGCACTGTAGAACATGAAATACTAAGGAACTAGTGTAACTAAAGAAGTAAAAGATCTACTCAATGAAAATTACAGCACTATGAAAAAAGAGATCTTATAGGATTTCAGGAAATGGAAAGATATTCCCTGCTTCTGGATAGGAAGAACCAACATTGTGAATATGGCCATACTCTGAAAATTGTTATATAGATTTAGTGCAATCCCTATGAAATACCATCAACATACTTTACAGACTTAGAGAAGTCATTCCTAACATTTATTTGGAACCAGAATAAACATAGAATAGCAAAGCAATCTTGGGCAATAAGGCAAGGGAGGAGGCATTACAATTTCTGACTTGAAATTATATTACAAAACTATGGTGATAAAATCATCATGGTATTGGCAAAAAAGAATAGCCCTGAGGATCACTGGCATATATTAGGAGATAAAGATGCCACTACAAACATATACAGCCATCTTATCCTTAAAAAAGGGGCCAAATATGCTTACTGGAAGTAAGATAGCCTCCTTCATTTGTTTGTTTGTGGCACAACCGTGGATTTAACTCAGGCCCTTGCACTTTCTACAGAATCTCTTATTCTACTGAGCTGTCTCTGCAGCCTGTGAGATAGCCTCTTTAATGAATGCTGCTTGAAAAACTGGCTCTCAACAAGCCAAAAACTAAAACAGGTCTATCACCATACACTGAACTAAAATCAGAATGAATTAAAGAGCTAAGCACAAAAACACAATCTCCTGAAAGAGAAAGTTGGTGGAAACCTTGAAGAAATAGGTTAGGCAAACTGTTCTTGAAGGAAAAATTAACGGCAAGGAAGATACTTGAAAGAATCAACTACTAGGACATCCTCTTATTTAGATTTTTCTTTTTTCATGTCAAAATTAACTACCAACAGAGTGAAAAGACATCCTACAAATTTGGAAAAATATCTTAACTAATTGGACTCAGACAAAGATCTTCTACCTAGAATTTATAAAGTACTAAAGAACATTAGGGCCCAAAAATTTAAAGATACAGTCCAAGATCAGCATCAGAGATGAACATACACTTCACAGAGGAAGAAATACAAGAAGCAAATAAGTACATGAAAAAATGTTCCACATCACTAGCCATTCATGAAATGCAAAGTAAAACAAAACTGGGATGCCATGTCACCCCAAAAGGCTTTTGTAAAGAAATCAACCAACAGTAAATATTCTAGAGGTTAGGGGAAAAAGGAACACTTCTCCACTGCTGGTGGGAATATAGACTAGTGTACCCATGTGGAAATCAGTGTGCAGACTCCTCAGTAACGAGGACTGGAAATCCCATTCAATGCAGCTGTCCCCTTTCTGGGAATTTTATGAAAAGATCATATCATAATGATATATGCATGCTGATGTTCATAGCAGCACTATTTGTGATAGCCCAATTCGTGAAATAAACAAAATTCCCATCCCCTGAAGAATGGATGAAAAAGATGTGGTGTTTTTATAGAGTGGAATATTAATTAGCTATACAGAAAAGTAAACCTGTAGTCTTCATATATAAGTAGATGCCACTGGAAGATATACTCATAGTTGAAATAAACCAAAGCCACATGTGTAAATATCATATTGTCTCCCTAGTGTAAGAACTCAAAAGAAAAAATAAAAAATGAAAGATATAACACAGTTGAATGGCAAGTGAGAATTTAAGGAAATGAAGACAGAGAAAGGAGAAAAGTTAAGAAATTTGGCTGGGACAAAATGACACATTTACATAAATAAGATGGTTAAGGCAGTGGTCATAAGAATCTCCATCAGGTTTTTGCAAATAGCAGCTAATTGGTAAAATTTTCATCCTTACTAACTCTACATTCTGATACCTGTGAGTTAAGTAACTACACTGAAGATAGAAACGTGTAATACTAAAACCATGATTGAAATACCTATCATTTTGGTCTTCTAAATGCATACTTCTTCTAATGTCATAACATTGCTATACTCTTTTTAAAGTAAATATTTTTAAATGGTAATTTAAAGAATGTAGAGACAAGAAAAAATATGTCATAGGATTGCCCTCATACAATGTTGTGTACCATTTGATTCCTAAATGTATGTGTAAAAATGTGTAATTCTTCTTTTTTTACATTCTGTAGGGATTTAAAGTTCAGAATATCCATGGTTGCTGGAAAAAAGCAATTCCATATTATGTCTAAGGCATGTGATATTCAGACAGATAGTGATGTTAAGCTCAACTACCTCTTTTACACAGTAATAATACCATTAATCTTCCTTCTGGAGGGTTAACAACTTATGTTTTCAGACCAAAAAAATAGAGAGAAAGAAGGGTTACAATGGAGCCAATATTTTGGCCCTAGCCCTTCAAGGTCAGTGAGGAGTGAGGACATAATAGAACCTGTTCTGTAATATCCTGTAACTCAGAGGTGTTCCGAATTTTCTCATCAAGAAGATCATGTGGCCACAAAAGAAAGTGATTGATGATATATAGTGTTCCTAAGGAGAGTCACCTGGAGAGTAAATATTCTCTCTGGCTTTCACAGAGGACAAATTGGTCAAGCAATGGCTGGACTCATCCACATGGCTGAAACTGACCAAAGATCTACAAACTGCTGTACATAGTTTCAGGGTAAATCCTGAGGGGATTTGGCTGACCTTATCATATACAACAGTAACATTTTGACTTATAGAGTTCTTGCTTTAACTTGGTCTTAAGTATCCAGCAGAAATGTATAAAACACAATCTATAAAAAGTAATGCCATATTAATATGGGAGCTATAAAAGGCTCAAGTCAACAAGTTCAAAAAATTTCCAGTCATTTGTAGACAAATATATATGCTTTTTGAGTGCAATATTAAGTGATATTACTCAGTTATACAAGCTTAAGAATTTCATGGAGCCTCTTCTAAAAGGATAGCAGAGTATAAATAAATGACAAAAAACGTAACAGAAACGAGGGAGATAGGTGTCAGAAACGTGAGGTCAGAGATGGAAAGTGCTCCTCCTGATGTCAAGTAACTATGTGCTACATATAATTTAACAAATATGACACATAGTGTATAATATATAGTATATACCTTATATTTACTTACATATTCTGAAAACAATATAGTATAAAAAGGCTCAGTGAATTGCAGAGGCTGAGTTCTCATGATTACATGATAAAAGTTCTCAGTAATGTATTTGGTGAATTTATTAATATCAGTCATGCTTGCATTAGAGAGAAACATTGGGGCTTGTTAATAATTCTTCTGACAAAAGTTGCAGGGCAAAACATAAGAGAAACACTTTGTTAACAGGTCAGGAAATAATATTTCTTCAATATGACAGAGAAGGCATAAATTTCAAAAATTTATATGTTAGGCTGAATATCACTAATATTAAAAACTTCTCCTCAAATATGTCTCTTAGTAGATGAAAAGAGAAGTTACAATCTGGAAAATTGTGAAGCAGAGATATCTTAGAAAGGAGTTTGGTATCGAGGATAGACAAAGAACCTTTAAAAGTTAATAGCAGGAATAAAAAATACCAAAAAATGACCAAGTAACTTAGTAAAAACATCAAGACATATATAAACAGCAAATAAGTACATATAAAGTCATTCAACATCCTTAGTAAGTAAGAAAATGTGAATTAAATCCATTAAATGGGAAATCATTGTATACTACTTCAAATGACTACAGTTAAAACATGTAACATTGTGAAGTGATTGAGGTTCAAAAGTGAATACTTCGAAAACATTTTGGCAATCTCTTCTAAATTTGGTGTATATTGTATTACTGAAATATCCTATTTATTCTTTTAATGTATATGATTGTTACATGGTCTCACCATGCAGGTTGGACTCATGTTGATCCTCCTGCTTTCAGCCTCCTGAGTACTGGGATTACAGGTATGTGCCACTGTGTTTGGACTCTGGCTGGCTCAGCCTGCTTGGAGGTGGGGCTGGCACAGCAAGTGGTGCCAGGGATCAAACCGTGGTCCCTGTGATTGCCTAAGCTTGCCTAAGCAGGTGCTTTATTCTTCTGAGCTATCTTGCCTGTTCTCCTATCTCTAGGTATTGATTAATTAAAATTAAATATGTTTCTATATAAAAAATTGAAGAAAATGTCCTACAGGGTAGCTCACACTGCTTACAAAGTAAGACATCCCCCAATTACATTATACTAAATAGAATAACATTTTGTGGCACATTCATTTAAAGAATTGTTCATTATTGCCAGAGACATAGCTCAACAGCAAAAGCGCCTGCCTGGCAAGCACAAGGTCCTGAGTTTGATCCCTAGTATTACAAAACAGAAAACCAAAAAACCCCAGATAAACAAACAATTAAATAAACCCCAGATCCTCAGCAATTACAAAAGATTGGGTACTAATACTCAACGTGGTTGTGTAGCAAATACATTATGATAAATTAATCCAATTCAACAGGTTGCATACTGCCTGATTCCAATTGTACTCTTGACTAAGACAAAACTATGGACAGGAAATAGTTTAGTGGTTTCCGGGAATGAAGTTTCTATGTGAAGTTTTTCTTGCGGAGTATTGCTGCAAAAAGGATTGCTAGTTATTTTCAGGGAGCAGCAATATTTTATATCGTGATTATTCTATGGGATAATAAACCAGTGATGGCAAGTTGTTTAGAGCTTTTAACAACAGACAGACAGACAGCTGGGGGATGTGTTCCATATGTGTTGCCACCACTGCCTATGCTATTGCCAACATTTATTTTACTCTAAACCTAAAAAGTGTAAATTTCTGATTGAACTAAGAGAAAGTAGTGGTATGTCTATCCTATTTTGTGTATACAGATACACTTTTTCACTACAAAATGGATTTCATTTTTATCCTTTTTTGTTTAGTTTTGTCAGAGAGGGTGTTCCCTTGTAATTCAAATATTCTAGGTGGGTGAATTCAACAGAATAATACAATGTAGTCCAATAAATGGGTTATCCACAGAACTGGCAATGTCAGAAGCTTTTGACTTGAGATATTCTTAACTTTATATTACTGCAGATAACACGTGAGATAGAACAACCCTGAATTCTAGAGTCCAAGTCTTTGGGTGACTTCCCCTTAATATCTACCACAGAATAACTGTTCCCATCAGGTGGGATCATGGTAGTGTGTGGAAATAGCACACGCTTCAGTATGTTGCCTTCATTTCACAGGGATAGACAGGTTGGAGAAGTGAGCTCAGGACTCCATTCTGATCTAGAAATAGACTGGTAGCATATGGCTGTCCTGTTTTGGGTGCAGTCTCTTAGATAGCATGGATGCGATATCATGGATACCACACCTCTTGCCCATATTTACACTTAACATATATTCCCTTTAATTTGTTTGTCAAAGGAGGGGACAAATAGCATTTCCACTCAGGCTTTGGTAAATAAGTCAATCATGTTTAAATAACCGGGAGAGTGACCTCCTGTGCTCTAAGGAACAGTGTAATCTCTCTGAAAGGAGAAAGAAGGAAGCTGCTGTGAGTGCTCATAGCTGCACTGGGGTCTCTATACATTCTCCAGGCTAATGGGCACAGAGTTTCCCCACCATCTTATTTTTCAGTTGTCATCTGTCCAAAACATACTTGCTTGGATCTGAGATCATAGCAGCTGTGCTCTCCTATTTGTGTCTGGGACTGAGAAGCCATATTAAAAACAGAGAGCCAGAAGAAAAGAGTCAGGAGGAGGAGAGGGCCAGAAAGATCTTCTGCTCTGAGAAAAGTATTTATACTAAAAGTGTTCAGATGAGATATCATGTCTTCATCTTGTACTCTGAGTAACTACTATCCATTTTCTTTTCTCTCTCTCTCTCTCTCTCTCTCTCTCTCTCTCTCTCTCTCTCTCTCTTTTGTAGACCAAGGGATTGAACTCAGGCCCTTGCACTTGCCAGGGAAGCACTTATTTTACTGAGCCATCTCCCCAGCCATGAATAAGTACTATCAAGACAATAGTATGAAATATATTAATTATTGTAAATGTCCTACTAACCTGTTTTGAAGCTGTCTCATTGTTATTTTTCTTAATAAAATTAATAAAAAAAGTGAAGAACATCTGGAAAAAAAGTGCAAAATTTATTTGAAAAAAACCTGTCTAAATAAGCCTGATTTTATTTTTATTTATTTATTTATTTATTTTTTTACTTTATTGAAGTGCAAATATCAATGAGACAGTTTTAAGATACCTTAACAGGATGGGTTTGATAAATTAATACATTGCAAACTGTTTTCATAATGTTTTGGCATCATACAAGGTGCATACATGATATTATACTTACAGACATTATTATAGCAGATGTCTTTTATCAGTAAATTAAAAGAGTGTAGCTGATTACGGTTCTAAGCCTGATTTTAAAAGTAGAATTCCAGTAAATTTTTCATTCAGATCTACATGGAGTAATTTTAAAATTATGAATTTTTCACAGGCTTACTAGAACAAGTACTTACGTTTGTGTTAGTCATAAAATATACATAATTATCCAAAACTTACCTGATGAAGTATAAAGGATACATAATTTGCTTTTATTTATTCATTTGTCATTTTAATTAATTTTATTGAGAAATAAACTGCAATGAGTTTCAAAACAGTTTAGTAGGACAATTTCAATAATTAAGTTGTTTTCATAGTAGTTATTTATAATATGAGATGCAGACATGACATGTTGTGTTAACACTATAAGTACAAATCTTTCTTCTCATTCAACTAAGAGAAATTAATTGTATATATATCTTATTTTGTTCATACATACATATATATTTCACTATAAAATGGTCCTTCATTTACATCCCCTTTTTTGGTTAGTTTCATCAGAGGTTGTCATTCAAATATTGTAGGTGTGTGAATTCAGCAAAATAATCCAATATAGTCCAATAGTCCATAATGGTAGTGGGTTGTCTGCAGGACCGATAAGTCAGAAGTTGTTGACTTGAGACTTTTACAGCTCAGTATATTAATATGGCTTTAATTTTTATATCTTGACTTTATACTTTTCTGCTGGATGGTTAAGACCAAGACAAAGCAAGACCTATATAACAAAAACATAACCTTTTTGTCTGACAAGGTCAGCCAAATCCCCTCAGGATTTACCCTGAAACCCGGGACAGCAGTTCGTGTATAAGATAGTTATTTCCTATCATGTTGTGCAAATCATTATCAATTTTTATTGTTATTATTCTCTTTTTAAAATAAAAAAGCAATGCTAATTCAACTTAGTATCTTATTTTCTGTCTTCATTTCTACTTTGTTTCCTCTCTTCTAAAAATTATCTATTTGGTGCTCAGTAAGAGATTGAGTACTAATACCACCACAATCCAGATATTTTCTGCCAGACATATTTTAGATTCTGGGGTACAGTGGTGCAAAAAATCCAAAATGCTTCCCCTATATCTGTTACAGATAAAATGCTTAAAAAGATCTCAAGAAATAACTGTTAATCTGTTTCTGATGTAACTTTTAAAATGCCAGTTGTATATTTGAAGTAACAATGTTTCCACAGAAAAAGGAATGCAGAACTGATCATATTTAAGAATTATTGAAATGCTAACTAGTATACAAAATTATATATTTTTATAAAATGGAAATGTATCTTCATGCAAAATTTAGATATTATATACCTTTTCTGATTGCTTTTGTGCTTATTTGCTACAATGAAATTGAAAATTATAGACAATTTGCTTCTATTAGGCACTAGACTAGCCATTACCTAAGTTAGTCATTAGAGGGGAAATGTTACTCCTATTAAAAACTTCATTGCTTTTCATAATCTCTGTTTCAAGATTATTTTTATTTAAAAACTGTTCTTCATCCAATTCAGAAATTATAATTTTTTCATAGTTTCTCACAAAATGGAATTATCAAAACTACATTGAATAGAAATGAAGTGTTTTTACTCTTCATGTTTATATGAAAACTTTAACTTTAATCATTTTATCTTAGTTAAGTGAAATTCTCAAAAGGTTACCAAAGAAAAGGACATTACTATATGATTTTGTGAGAAAGGATAATATATAATATATAAACAAAATATGAATAAAAAGTAGATTACATAACTTATGAGACACTTTCATTACATATAAGTCTAAAGGATCAAGGAAATACAAATACTTATTTTGCAATCTATGAAATATGATAATTAGAAGATGAAAAGAGACATTTTTTCATTGTCAGATACCTTCCACCTTTCCCAGAGATCCATTTAAATTTCAAACAACACATTAGTAAGGCACTCTTTTATCAATGCGATTATTACCTATATTTAGTATAACTATTTAGCTGTCTATAACCATGTATTTATATTTCTAACTAATTTGCCCATCCATCTATGTAATAAACTTTAATCCCCCCAAAGCAGTAAAGTCTCATGGGAAGAAAATAGATACGATGGTCTTTGGCAGAATTCCCAACCAAGTAAAACATGGAAATAAAAATGAAAGTGATGTGTGGAACATACAGATCTAACGTGTGTTGAAAGCCTTCAAAACCATGAAAACTTTACAATTAACATTATAGCGGTCTTTTACCTCTGTGGTTAAAATTTCTATTTATTTTTGTAGCTATTTTAGTGGAGTTTCTTTATCTCAATTTCAAATAATTGGCTACTGGTATAAGTGGTAGTTCCTTTTATTATATGTTGATATTAATTCTGCAAATTTTAAAAATTTGTTTATTAGTTCTCATATTTGGAGGTAAATTCTGGGTTTTATGCTATTAAAAATACACCATCTGAGTACAATGGCAACTAAAATTCCTTTCAGTGTCTGTCTATTTATTTCTACTTTGTGGCTAATCTCTGGACAAGATTTTCCATGAATAAATATAGTGAAAGTGTGGAGCCTTGACATTTCCAGAACTTAGAGAAAAAGAACATATTCAGATTTTTGAATTCAATATAATGTTAACTGTTTTCTATTTTATGAATGGCTGGTATGATGTTCCATTATGATCCTTTTATATCTTGTTTTTCATTTTTTTAAATCATGAAGTGATTTTGAATTTAGCAAATGGTCTTTTGTTTCGTATTTTTAGGGAAGAGAGTACAGGGTGTTCAGTGTCTCACTACTAGATTGAACTCATAGTGATCAGCCGGTTTACAATCTCCCACAAGCTGGATGACAGGAGTGCATCACCATGCCCAATCTAAATTGTACTCTCAGTGTGTCCTGGGGGCAAGGCCAGCACAGCAGGCCCAGGGATCGAAGTCCTGACCCCTATGTCTGCCTAAGCAGGTGATGTAATCCGCAGAACCATTTGGCCAGCCCAGTAAATGGTTGTTTAACCATCAATTTAAATAAATATGTTTTTGTTTTTCATTCTTTCTATATTTTGCATGATTTACTGATTTGTGCATACTCATGTTGAAATATCTTATGATCCTTAGAATAAATCTCATTTAATTATGATGAATACTCCTAGTTTATATTTGTACAGCTGTGCAGTAACTACCACTGAATTGGATACCAAGTCCTAAAATTTTACTTTGTTAAACTCATATAACATACTTTGAATATTTTCATACTCAAATTAGCTCTCTCTGTCTTCACTATTTCATTTTTTTTTTTGTGTGTGTGTGTGTTTTAGGAAAGGGTCTACAGGGTGCTCAGGGTCTCATGTATAGATTGGATTCGTAGTGATCCACCTGTTTACAGCCTCCCAAGTGCTGGGATTACAGGCACATGCCATCATGCCCAGACTCAGTGTGCCCTGGAGGGTGGGGCCAGCACAGCAGGCCCTGGGATCGAACCCCCAGACCCTGCACCTGCTTTCAGGCACTTTAATCTACTGAGCTATTTGGGCAGCCCTTCTTTCAATGCTTTGATTAGATTTATTTCTAAGTACTTTTTGAAATTATTCTGAATGGGATTGCTTTTCTTATTTCTTTGTCAGAATGTGTGCAGCGGCTTATTATTAATGTTGATGAAAGCCATTTAATTTTTTATTTTGATTTTTAATACTACTTCTTTACCTGGTAGATCAGATCTAAAAATGTGGTAGAGTTTTTAGGAATTTTATATAAAGGATAATATTCGAAAATAGGGCCGGGCGTGGTGGCGCAGGCCTGTAATCCCAGCACTTGGGAGGCTGAGGCAGGAGGATTGTTGTGAGTTTGAGACCAGCCTGAGTTACAAAGTCAGCTTAAGGCCAGCCTGAACTGCATAGTGAGACGCTGTCTCAAAAAGATAAAAAAAAAAAAAAAAAAAAAAAAGGAAAATAAAGGTCATTTGAATGCATTTCAAATTCTTACCCCCTTTTTTTCTTTTTCTTATATAATTGCTCTAGCTATAATTTCAAGGATCATATTGAACTGCAGTAGTGACAGTGCATACCTTTGTGACATCTGTGACTTTACAGGAAATGCCTTCAATTTTGCCCCGTATTTATGTTACCTATAGGTCTCTTTTATAAAACTTTCATTATGTTTCAGAGACATATTTCTTCATATATTTTATCAAATTTATTTTGTTGTGAAGTAATGCTGAATTTTGTCATAGTACTTTTCTATATGGTGATTTTCATGGGATTTTTCTCTTTGAAACTATTTATATGATATAGGACATTTTGATTTCTGTATCTTAAGCCAAGTGGGTAATGTTGTATGTATTTTTACACTGTAATTAAAGTTTACCTGCATTTAGTTTCTGTTAAAATTCAACCATAAATCCATCTAGTCCTTGGCTTTTACTTAATGTGAAAATTTTCACTACTACTTCAATATAAATTTTTACTACCAAATTCTTTAGATATTTTAAGTTTTCTTACTCAAATATGGAAGGTAATATTTTTCATGTGTATTTGGAGTTCTAAAAGTGTTCCATTCATAGAATTCCACATTGTTTTATAAATTTTATAAATACTATGCAGTATTTTAATTCTACACTTTCATTTTAAACCTCAAACCACTCTTGCATGTCATTGATTCCTAAATTTTATTCTGTTTACCAGAGAACTTGAATATGGTTAAAACTGTCTTTTCATTGCCTGAAAGTAATAATTCATCAATTTTGTTTGCTATCTTTGAAAGTCTGTCTTTTGCTTGTTTAAAACTGATCATTTCATTTTCTATTTAAATTTTATTTTATTTAGTTTTTCTTCTGAACTTTTTTCAAAAATAAATTTTCTTTGTGAAATTTCTACATTGTCCTTATTTTAATATGTATTTCATTTGTATCCTTTTTGAGTTAACTCATCAACTTTATAATTGTTGTTTCAAATTTGTCATGCAGGGTTCAATCCCTGGTACCACATGCCACAACAGCTTCACCCCCTGGGCATGATGAGCTAGGGACTGTGTCCTGTTTATTGGCACATGCGTGTAATCCTCACACAGGAGGGTTAGTACGAGTCTCAGCTGCAGTGTGACCCTGTAACAAATACATCAAAAATAAAAAATAACAAATAAATTTAAAAAATCATCTGCAATTTTGTTAATTTTTCTAATATTGGGGTTACTTACAATAGAATTAATTTTTTAAAGTGTGATTGCCATCACTTTTCACATTTCTAAATCTCTATATTGACATGTGTGCATTAGTTGATAAAATGTTCTCTTACCTTTTTATGTATTAATCTTCATATGGGGTGGATTTGTGCTGATTATGTTTCCTGGGGTCTGTTGTTAGGTGTTAAGTTTAGATCTAAATTGATTTCACTGTTTATTTTTTTCATGGCTTCTCTGTGACTAGTGGGATTTAACACAAAGCATATGTGATGTAGCATATGTGTTTTTCTTTTACTATGAATCCTACATATTTACAGAATGTTTGGTAGTCAAATAAGGTGTGCTGAAAACGGCTGAGTTAGACCAGACCCTCTGAGTACTACTTTGATTTTGCCAGTTTAGTGGATTCAAGCAACACTCTATATCTTTGTATGCATGATGTCTACTTAGTGTCATTTCTTATTACTCTTGTGTTGTAGTAAGTCTTCATTCTCCCTCTACCCATGTCTACTTGGACCAGCTCATTGGCTCCATGTTCTGATTATCTCTTTCTTTAATTTGAGATGGTGACTGTGAATCAAGTGTGGTATCAATGATGAACTAAGAAATTTCTCACAATTTTTTGGGAGTACAGTCCCCTGAAAGAGCACTCTCACAGGAAGATTGTAGTACCTGGCTTGATCCCCAAAATTTCTCGAAGAAAAAAATGATATCAAAAGTGTGAATCCATTGACATTCAACTACCTTAGGTTCTTGAACTCGACACCACAATCCAACACAGTTCAGCATTCTGCAACCATAAGGAGTTATTCAAAGAAATTGTCGACCATATCCATTTACAGCTCAGCTTAATATTATGGGCTCATGATGTATACTTCATTTTTATACATTTATGCTTTTCTGCTGGATGGTTAAGACCTAGGTAGATCCAAACTTATATACCAACACATGTACTTTATATTTCCTATGTGGTCATTGAAGTCTTCTCAGGGTTTATCTTG
>PVKA01032407.1:0-25315 GCA_004027165.1 Ctenomys sociabilis
TGACCAGCCTGAAACCTCAGGACCCACTCACCAACACCTCCCCGGATCCCCTGACCTAAAGCCCGCTGATCGAGTGGGAATTTCCTCGACTCTCTGAACATCAAAGTTCAGTGAGTGTAGAACTCCAGGCCCGCTGTGCCTGAGAGACATTTCCCAGGGATTACCTGTGCCCCCACCCCTCCTGGCCTGGTGAGAGCCCCAGGCACACTGTGCCAGAGAAACATTTCCAGGTGATTACCGGTCCCACCCCACAGCCCCAGACCCAGTGCAGGTTGGCCTGGAGTGAGAACTCCAAGCCTGCCACACCAGAGGGACATTTCTCAGCAATCCTCAGTCCCACACTACAGACCGAAACCCAGCACAGCCTGGCCTGTGAGTGAGGGCTCCAGGCCCATTGCACCAGAGGAACCTTTCCCACCCTTCACGGTTACGGCCTGTAGACCCGGACCCAGCACAGGCTGGCCAACCCAGTACAGCTTACTCAGTGAATAACATCACCCACTATCCTTTTGTGAGCCCAGAAGACCCACCAAAGCCCAGGCCCGCCCACCTGGGGAACGATCTGCCTGAAACAGGAGGGCTGACCCGGGGAACCAACAGAGGGGAACCAAAGGAGCTGCAGTAAAAAAGGAACTGAACACAACAGCTAGATCCAGGATAGGCATACCTGGAAAATCTCAAACTTAATAGACTGGCACCCGAATCTCACAACAAGCCAAGGTTATAGCTGCACCAAAGCTCTACACCAAAGGTCAAAGATCAGTGCTATACAAAATGACAAAGAGAAGGGGAAAAATGCAATCCCAGACCTCGAGTCCATCAAGAAGGGCAGAGGACACTCGCTCAGCTGCAATGAATGAACTAACAGATACAGCAGCAAAGGAACAACAGCAGAAAGCTATAGAGGAAATAAAACGAGACATAATTCCCCAAATTAAAAAAGAAATATTTGAATACATAGTATCTGAAATAAAGAATGAATTCCAGAAACATTGGGTGGAAAAACTATGCTCAACCAGAACAAGTGCAGAGAGCACTATTCCAGCTGATATATATGAATTAACAGCATCTGAAGCAAAGAAACAACAGCAGAAAGATCATGAGGAACTCAAAGCAGAAATAAGTTCTAAAATCAAAAAAAGAACTTTTTGAAGTCATAGGATCTGAAATACCAAAACAAGTTCCGAAATATACAGAGGAAATCCAACTTGGAAGAAACACAGCAGAAAAATAATTAATAACTACCTCTAAAGAAGACATGGATAAAAAAATTGAGGAGATCAGAAATATGATGGATTCCTTGAATGAGCAATACAGAAAAGAAATAGAACACATGAAACACAGTCAAAGAGATATAGAAGAACTAAAAATAGCAATCATGAGTCTACAAAACTGTCTAAGTGAAAGCGAAGACAGAGTTTCAGATCTTGAAGATGCCGGAGCAGCTAGTGAAAAGGTGAGAAAGGATCTCTTAAAAACAATGAGAATGTAGGAAAAAATAATCCATTAACTGCAGGATGACGCCAGGATGAACAATGTGAGAATAATTGGTATCAACGAGAATGAAGGAGTCAATACAAATGACATTACAATGTATTAACTTATTCGCCCCACCATGCCACATGCCACAGCACACTAAGAACTTATTCCTTCTCTCTAAACATAACTTTGTACCTGGTGACCAGGCTTCCCCTCAATCATCACCTTCCCTCCTAGTCCCTGTCACCAGTGACACCATTCTGTCAAAAATTATGACATCAACTTTATTAGAGTCTGTGTATAACTGAAATCATTTGGCCTTTCTTTCTGCACCTGCCTTATTTTCTGAGCATAATGTCCTCCCATGTCCACCCATGTTGTCACAAATGATAGGGCTTCGTGGTTTTTATGGCTGCACAGTACATATTCCATATTGTGATAGCCCGTGTTTTCTTTGTCCACTCATTTGGTAATGGATGCATAGGTTGACTAGGTTTTGTGGCTACTGTGAACTGTGCGGCAGTGAACACAGGTGCAGGTGTCCCCTCAACCTGCTGACATCGTTACCTTTGGACCTAGACTCACTTGTGAGACATAGTTGTGATCATATACATAGTAATTGTGTTTCCAGCTTTTTGGGGATCCTTCCCACTGTTCTACACAATGGGTATGCCAAATTACCTGCCTACCAACAGTACATAAGAATTCCGCCATCTGTATAGCCTCACAAAATTTCTCTTTTGTCTGTTTAGTAATAGCCACTCTACCAGTATGAAGCATTATCTCATAGTGATTTCAATTTGGATCTCCTGGTGGTCAGTGCTACAATTTAGTACTAGCATGTCACCAAAGACTTGGTCACCAGCCTGTGACACTACTGAGAGGTAGTAGAATTTCCAGGAGGTAGGAGCTAGTGGAAGGAAGGTAGGTTACACTGGGCCTATGTTTGAAGGAAGTGCCAGGGCCTCAGCCCTACTTGTCTACTCTTCAGTTCCTGGCAGCCGTGAGATGGACAGGCCTCTCTGCCATGTACTCCCTCCGTGGTACACAGCAGCACCGCAAAGCCAGAGCAGCAGGCCATTGACCATAGAATGAAGCCTCTGAAATTAAATGTTTATTTATTTTTTTAGAAGTTTAAAAAATTGGTCATTAATTTATTGACTTATACTAAGAAAGTGGTAGATTCTTGCACTTCTGTTATATTGGGTTCCATCATAAAATGTAACTGTAAAATTATTCTTTAAATGTAATATATAGAACACAAATGAATTTGTAGCAAACCCTAGGAAATTCCTTTGTTATAAATTACCCAAAATCGATAAACAAATTTCCCCTAACTTGAATTTTGTGTAAAGTAATAACTTTATATCATACAAACAAATTTAAAGTATGAAAAGTACTTTATTGCAATAATAATTCTTTTTAAGTCCAAAATTCGTAGTTTATAATAAAACCGTAAAGTTAAAAAAAGTAACCAAAATTCGTAGTTTATAATAAAACTGTAAAGTTAAAAAAAAAAGTAACCAATGTCATCTACTGCAGAATCCAACATCTTAAAATGTTGCTTAACAAGTTGTAGAGAAACATGTCTGGAAGTAACACGTAACAAAGGAAACTACTTGTGTTTTTACCACTGTACATTATTATCATCTTTAGTATTTTCTCTTTCCAAATAGAAAATCACACCCTCAATAATGTTATTCTTGAATCAGCCGTTCTGCGCAGTTGCCACTTGCATGCTTCCAAAATCATCATCTTCTTTATGTGTTCTCTTCAAACTGCCTGTGGTACCAGAGTGAACAGATAAGGATCTTTCTATTTGAAGTGGCAACATCATCTGTATTGTTAACTTTGCTAGGTAGATGGCTTCATATTCCTGAAGTTGATGGACAAATCCAGCATTAGGATTAATACAAAATCTTCTTTCTTGCAATGCATCTCTGTACTTCACCCCACATGTTTCCATAATGTGTGCAATAACAAAGGCAGCACTTTTGGAGATCCCTGCGTTTCCATGAACAAGAACTTTTCCTCCACTTTGTAAGCTCCCATCAATAAATTCTTTGTCATCGGGGAAAAAAGTATTATATTTTCCACTGGCTTATCGGCAATATCCAAGACTAAATATCTAAATAACTGCTGAAAATTCGGTTTAATAAAGTTTGTTTCAATATTTTGTTGTATGCAAATTATATGAGTTACTCCATGTTTCTGTAATATGGGTAGCTTGCTTTTCATAGCAGAAGAATATGGGCCTAAGAATAATCCAGGTAAAATTTCCTGCATCTCGCATCTCATAGGGTAGGTCTACTCCTCGGCGTCGTCCTTGCACTGTGGGAGCGAGGGGAACTCCAGCTTCACGTCCTCCATGGCCTGGCCCAGAGCGGACGGGGTGGGCGAGGGAGCGCCCGTAGGCCCGGCCCACAGCGGCGATAGGAAGGAGGGCCGGAGGAGCGGACACCTCCCAACTAACGCTTGCTAACAAGGGTGTCCCCAGCGACTCCAGCGGTGGAGGCGGCTGAGGAGAGCTGTGCAGCCCACGCCCGGCCACCATGCTGCTGCCGCCTCCCTAAATGTTTATTTATGAGACAAAATAAATATTTTCTCCTTATAAGTTGTTTATTTCAGGTGTTTTGTCACTGTGATAGAACCTTAATATTGAGGATTTTTTCATGTACCTATTAGCCATATGTATATCTTCTTTTGAGAAATATCTATTCTGGTGTTTAGTCCATTTCTTAATTGAAATTCTTTTCTTGCAAACTTAAAAATGCATTGTGCGTTAGATATTATCCCAAGCCCTTTTCAAACAATTTCCAAAACAGCTTATTTACTCCTTTCAATTATCCTTGGAGGTTAACATTATAAGCGTCTTCCATTTACACCCATGGAAACAGACACGGGGAATCAGTCGCTGAGGGTCAGGCAGCTGTCAGAGATGAGGCCAGGGCAGGCATCTGAATTCTGGTTGTACGGGTAATGCCATAATACTTCTAGAGGTGAGGTTGACTTATGCAATACTATGTTCCCTGCTATTAGCATTATCTGTGACAGCTGTAAGACACCAACAAAGGTTTGCTGTTAATTAAGAGGACTCAACATCTCTGGATGTCCATTAACTAATTAGGCAGTTGGTATAATATGAGGAACAATTAATGGACATTTGAAAACAGAGAAGGGTTTATCCAAACATAAGGATTCTGTAATTTGAGGACCACTTTGTGGATGTGAGGGAAAGCACGTGAGTTAAGCGGATCACATGGGAAAGTGACCGACAGAAAGAAAAAGTTGGAGGATAAGAGCTGGTAGCTGACTTCCTGGGAAGATTAAGTTAAGATACAATTAATAGGTTTCTTGTTGAATTCTTGAGCATGCAGTCAGGGTCATTACTCAGCACCCATAGGCTTCAATTGAAAGAATTAGAGAATTTAAACAATACAAGTTACCCTGGAAGTCACTAAATTTAACTTTTTCATTTAGCCTGTGTTTTCGTAAAAAGAAACCTGAATCTCAAGTGTTGGTGTGACTGCTGGTGATTATTGCTCCTTATGGAGAAATCACCTCCTGTCCCTCCTCAGGGAATCCTGGTTGAATCCATCCCACAAGGCTCTTCCTGACTGCCAGTCACCCCACATGGGTTTTTCTACCCACTAGAAGCTATTGGAAGCCATTTCATCTCCTAGATCCATCACACATGGTTTATACTACCTTTAATAGTTTGTCCTTTTTGACTCCTTCATATGTGTTTAGTTTCCCAAGATGGGCTCAACAATTATCTGTTGCATAAATGACTCCTTTCATATTTCACACACTGTCATGCACACTAGGTTCTGTGTTTCATGACACATTAGCTCAGGGATTTGCAGAGATAGCACCCCAGACTCTGGCTTTGTGCTTACTTTCTCCTGTCACCTGGGAGTAGGTAGCCATAGTGGTGAAGACCATAAACTTTGAGCAATCTACCTGGCTTCCTTGCCTTTCTCACCCACCAGAGACTTTCTCAGGCATTCCCTTCCCTTGGTCTATAAAATGGGACCAATAACCACACCTACCTCGTGGGATTTCCATGAGGAGCAAATGAGTAAGCTAATTAAACTTCAAAAAGTGTTGAGCACACAGCAAGTCTTCAATAGATGCTAGCAAACACAATTGTCAATTTCCTGTTATTGTGCCTAGAATAAAATCTGGCATCTAGCAAGTGCACACCACACAATAACTGCTGCCGGTTCCCTTGGTGCCTAAAAATTTTGTCACTACACTTCACTATAGAAAATTTCCAATTTTCAAAAGGACAAAGAATTCAGAATAGGCTGTTGAAACTGCCCCATAGACAGTCATCAAATAACCAGAGAAGGGGTATAAAAGCTTCTCTATGCAAGAAGAAATGTGTATAACTACTACAGGCTCTTAAAAATTCCATAAAGTTGAGTGAGCAATTAAAACACATTAGGGACCAATTCCATATTTGCTCCCAGAACCAAATACTGTAATTGTGTCACTGTACTAATATCATCATTTCCATTTAGCAGAAAGAGTTCTCAGGTCATAAACATAATGGCTTTTCATTTTACCATAGCCAACTGCAATGAACAAAATAGAGACCTAATGAACCCAGCCAACTTAATCAAAGCAAGGAATCTTTTTTCCACATAAATTATATAATCTTCTGCTTCTGTCACATGAATTATATAATCTAAACTTCAGCTTATGACATAGCTCAAACACAAGGCAATATTCATTCAACTTTATGAAGCATCTGGCACTGGGTCAAATCCTTTGGATTCAGGAAAACAAGCGTTTCCTCAGTGAGTCATGGAGGGTAATATCAGTTGTGAGCCATGATTAACCTTTTCTGCCCTGCGACCACATTTCACAGATGATCAAAAAGGAATTTGCTCCCTAACCCTGGCATCGGTGTCTTTACTCTAATTTTAGATATTAATCTCAGCCTCTGTACCATGTGGTAAAACAATGAGAAAGAGCCCAAATTTTATTGTGTTTTCTTTCCATCATTATTGTACTGATCAGATGCGGGCAAATAAACATGCAGCTCTGTCAGCAGCAGAGGGGTTCAGTGAGATCTTTAGATCTTCTATCTCTTCTCCTTTGCATAAGCTTTGACAAAGTAGTTAAATATATGGCTTCAAGTTCAACCTCCTAAGTTTGCTTGACAGGTGAGCTGCACTAATCTGCAGAAGGTGGAAACAGAAATCCTCATTAGAAGTAGCTTCTTCCACAGGACATTTGTGAAAAGAAATGAGACCATTTGATTCTATCGTTAAGCTCTATGGTTAGGGTGACTGCCTTCTTAGTCTTAGGGAGCAGAGTTTCATTGCCAGAGATGTCCCTGATGTATTTATGTCTGAATTTTATTTGAAGATGAGTCTTTTGTGCTTGTGAAAAGTTTCATTTTTCTTCCTTGAGGGAAAAGAAGCTCTGCTGTAAAATGCTATTCATTCTGAAGAAGAAGAGCTACCACCCATTGCTGTGGAGTATCACAAGGACCTGAAATTCCAGTGAATGTGATGATTATTAGAAGGTTGCAAATCAATAACAAATAAGGTGAGACTTCCTGAGTATGCATCAGCCTAAATGGTTAAATAAATTGTGGCAATCATACCATGTAATACCAAACCTTTTTAAAAGATGGAGGACAATATACTATTAAAGAATAAAGTCAGGTCATAAACAATGGGTATAGCATGTTATAATTGTGTATGTGTGTGTGTGTGTGCACAGCTGATGTATAACATTCTTACATATGCATAGAATTTTGCTGGATCAATCTATGGAAATTGATAGTAATGGCTGTCTCTGAGGAGGTAAACAGAGATCTAGTGCACTATACGGAGAAGAAGATTTGCTTTTTCACTGTATACTCTGCAGATTTTTCTTCAATAGAGTATTTTATTGAGAAAGATCCACATATTATTTTAAGCTGAAGGTTGATTCTACTAAAAATTTAGGATGATTGTCATTCATATGTAAAAATAACAAATCATGGCTTTCACAAGGATTAATTCAAAATGGATCTGAGAGCTAAATGTGAAATACAAAACTGTAAAATTTAGAGAGCAAAATATTGCAGAAAGCTGTCAAAACCTGGGGATGGGTTAAGAGTGTTATAGGTGGCATCAAAATCATGACTCATTTTAAAAATTGATAAATTAAACTACATTAAAATTTAAAACTTGGACTCATCAAGGATTGTATCAAGAGAATGGGGCAGCTATGAACTTACACACTTGGCATATCTGGACTTATACTCAGAATACAGAAAAAAATCTCAAATCTCAACCATAAACAGATAACCCCATTTTAAAAAAATAAGTAAAAGATTTAAACAGTTTACCAAAGATTTTCTAAAACGTTTGATAAAGAAAACATGAATGCCATGCTGGCCCCACCCCTTGGACACACGGAGATGGCAATTGAAACTGGGCATGATGGCAAGTTGGGAGGCTGAAAACAGGAGAATCACTACAAGTCTGATCTACATAGTGAGACCCTGTAGACCCTATACCGAATACATAAAAAAGTAAATAAACTTTTAGAAAATGTAAAACAATGTTTAACATCATTAGCCATCAGCCAAATTAAAATCATGATGAAATATCATTTTATACCTGTTAGAATGGCTGATGATATCAAACACTGGGAAGGATTCAGGTCAACTGAAACTCTATTACCCAATAGATTTACAAAACAAAAGCCTTCTGGAAAATTGTTTTGTACCTTCTTCCAGCATCTAGCATTTATTTATATTTGGACTCAACAATCTCATTTTAAAATAGCTGCCCTTGAAAAAACATAAAACCTACACTCATGGAAAAACCTATGTACAAATATTACAGTAGCTTCATGCCTGATAGCCTGCAGCAGAAAATAATCCAAATATTCCTGCTTAGCCAAACAGATGAATGAGGTGCAGTGTTTCCATAGCACACAGTATTATTCTGCAGTGAACACAAAAGGGTTAGGGACAAATTAGTAATACATGAAACAATTACATTATGATGAATTTTAGAACCATTTTGCTCAGTGAAAGAATCAAATCTCAAAAAAGTCATTTTTGCATAAATCTGTTTATTTGAATTTCTCAGAAAGACAAACTATAGTAGTAGAAAGCATGCCAGTAGTTATGAAGTAGCTTGGTCAGAAAAAGGTATGCTGTGGAGGGACCATTCTGGAAGATAATGGAACTGCTGCACTTCCTGATTATTGGCTACATAAAGACAGGTGAAGGCTCATAAAACTGCACACCAAAATACAAATTGGACATTGTACTGTGTAATAATTTAAACTAAACTGAAAAAACAACAACAAAGAAAAAAAGAATAGTGGCTTCCAGCTTCCAATAGCAATGAAGTAGATGGTAGAGAATTGTCATTGTTGTAATGTTCCAATCTTGCATATGAAATACAGAAATAGAGTCTCAGTTGGTTGTGATGGTAAACATATATAAAATAATCCCTAGAGGAACCACTGAAAAAAGTAAAACAGGCACAGTAACAAATCTCTAAAAGAGAACCAAAATAAGTGATCCATTAGCCAAACAGAAAAAGGACTGGAGAAAGATGAACCAGAAACAGGATTAGTAGAAAGCAAACAGAAAAAAAAAAAAAAATCTAAATCCAATTGCGTTAACAGTTATATTAAATGTAAATGAGTTTTAAAAAAGGTTTTTAGGCTAGATTAAAAACTAAGGCAAAAGCATATGTAGACTTTAAGACATATTTTAGCTCCGTTATGTCTGAGACAACAGGGCCTACAAGAGGAGAGTAAATATATGCACTATGCTTCCTCCATTGTCTGAGGATCAGGACCTACCAGAGGCACAGAAGTTCACATGCTGCACTTCTGCCATTGTCCCAGGAAGGTGATGTCTACAAGGGGAATGAAGGACACACATAGGTGAACCAACCAGAAGACCAAGATCCAAGACCCAGGACAACAGCTGAACCCCAGGGACAGAAGCACACACACACACACACACCTTTCAAGAGCAGAATAATTAGCAAAAGCAGCAACATAGAAGTGTCAGAAGTAGCAGTGAGGAGCTGGCAGTTGGACTCAGAAAAACTCAACAGAAGTCCAGTCATAGCCCCCAAATCCAGAAGCCAAGATCACCTCCCTACCCAGCACATTTCTGGGATTAAAGATGGACACTATTACAGAGCTATAAACCCTAGAAGTATTTTACTACTTTTATTCTCCCTTGTTTTTCTGATTGACTATCCCTTTCCTGTCTAGCTGGATGTTATCTTGCTTTGTTCTGTACTCCATAATTTTTTTTTATTTGGGTTTTGTTTGTTTAATTTTTTTCTTTTTCTCTCTCTCTTTCTCTAGCGTCCTTTTTCACTCCCTGAAGCAGAGGTATCTTCTAAGGAAACCTCAATACCAATGATAAAGCTATATGTCTTACAAAATCAACCAGTAATGATATAGAAAACAAAATTTAAAAGAGAAAATAGAAATGACAAGGCAAGACATAAAAGTAAAATGCAGACTTAGACCCCCAGCTCAACCCAGGGCAAGTATGGAAATCAAAGAGATAGATGAAATTGGAAGTCAAATATGGGAATTTTCTGAAATGACAGCAACAGAAGTAGGGAAAAAAAGGTGGAAAAACAATATGGAGAAAATAATACTCTCAGGTACCAAAAGAAATGTTGCTTAAAAATCAAAGATATTAGTGAAGACACAGATATAAGAATAAATTAGCTTAGAAAACTGATGGAAACAAAAAAAATGCCCAGAATAGGAAAGAAATGGAATCCATCAAAGAATCCATCCAAACAGAAATCCAAGAGATTAAAACCTGCATTGAAAGTATATGCAACAGACTGAACAAAAGAGAGGACGGACTTACAGATTTTGAAGACAGAATTGCAGCTAAGGTTCATGAAAAAAAAAAGATACTTTAAAAATAGAAAGAGACCACTAAAAATCAATTCAACATCTACAAGATGAAGCAAAGAAGAATAATGTAAGATTGATCAGGGTCAATCAGAAAGCTGGAGACAGCACAAATGACATTTAAAAAACTCTTCATGGAAGCAATGGCAGAAAACTTCCAAAGCATGAATAAATAATTTGACATACAATAAGTGAAGCACGTAGAACTCAAAACAGCCATGACCAAAATAAAAGTACACCAACACATATAATAATCAAGCTCAAGAACAGAATATTGGAAGCTATTAGAGAGGGAAAAAATATCAATAAAGGCAAGCAAGTCAGAACCATGGCAGATTTCACTACACCATCCCCCAAATACAGAAGAGCTTGGAGTAAAGTATTTCAAGTCTTAAAAGCAAACAACTTCCACCCCAGACTGATGTACCCTGGAAAACTATCTTCAAAATTAGTGGAGAAATAAGATACTTCCCCCGACAAAGAACTGATCAAGAGATTTATGATGCCAAGCCAACCCTACAAAGATACTGAAAGATATTATACACAGAGATAAAAATGACCAAAATTCCAAGAATAACAATGGAAATAAACAACCAGACAGGGTAAGCAATTAAAATGATGGGAAAAGGGAGGACAACAGCAGGAAAATACCATGCCAATATAGAAACAGGCTAACAGAATGGATCAAGAAACAAGATCCAACAATATGTTAAATACAATAAACACATTTAACACAAAAAGAAGTACATAGACTAAAAATCAAAGGAATGAAAACAATCCTCCGTGAAACAGGAACCTAGAAAAAACAAGGGTGTTCTGTTTGCAGTGTCAACTTCAAACCAAAAATGATCACTAAGAGAGTAGCATACTTGTTCGGAGAAAACTGCAGGAGGAAGAGATAACAACCATAAATATATATGCACCAAATACAGAACATACAACTATATAAGACAGTTATTAATAGACATGAAAAATTAAAAATGCAATAGTACAATTTTAATGGGGGACTTCTATACCCCACTGTCACAAAGACATAGGTTTAACTAGACAAAAATAATCAGCAAACAAAAAAATCAGAACTGTACCAAATCTGTGAATGCAAGTGAATTGAAATTATCCCATGCATATCATCTGACCATAGTACAAAGAAATTAGAAATTAACGGTAAAAGAAACCACAAAAACTCCATAAGCTTACTGAGTTATATTTAAATAATATCATACTAAAAAACCAATGGGTCACAGATGAAATAAAGGATGAAATCAAACAATATCCACAATTAAACTAGAATGTAGATGCGATATACCAGCACTTCTGGGACACAGTGAAAGCAATCCTAAGAGGGAAATTTATAGCAATAAAATCATACATCTTGAAAAGAGAATAAGTACAAATACACAATCTAACGTATACCTCAAGCTTCTAGAAAAAGAAGAGCAAGACAAACTCAAAGCACACACAAGGGAGGAAATTATAACAATCAGAGCAGAAATTAACTCAGTGGAAACTAAAAGAAAAATACAAAAAATTAATAAATCAAAGAACTGCTCTGTGAAAGAATAAATAAAATTGATAAATCTTTAGCCAACCTGATCAGGAGAAGGAAATAAAAGACTCAAATTCATACACTGAGAAGTGATAAGGGCAAAATTGCTACTGATTATGTGAAAATTCAGAAAATATTCAATACCTACTTTGAAAAATCTTTACTCTATTTATTTATTTATATTTTATTGAAGAACAAGTAGCAATTAGACAGTTTTAAATCAAATTAGTAGTACAGATTCAACAATTAATACATTGCACATTGTTTTCGTAGTGGTTTTTAGTTGTACAAGGTATATACATGATACTCTATCTACAAATACTATTAGAGCAGATGCCTCTAATCAGTGAATTAAGAGAATGCAGCTACATACCTTTTTCTAAAGCTGCATTTTAGTACAGTTTTAATAATTACTACTTTTTACATTGTTATCTTCCTAATGGTTATGCATAGTACAAGAAGTAGACAGGATAGCCTGTCCAAAACACTATTGGTGCAAATCTTTCTTCTCATAGAATTATGCAAAAGTACTGCATATTTATCCTAACTGTACTGTTTATACAAACACAGAATGGTTCTTCTTTTGTATGCCCTTTTTTTTGTTTAGTCTTGTCAAAGATGGGTATTTTATTGTCATTCAATTATTATAGATGCTTGAATTCAGTAAAACACGGTCCAGCAGTCCACAATAATAGTGGGTTATCCAAAGAAGTTATTGTCTAGAGCCATTGGCAGCTCAGCTTATCATTATGTCCTTATTTTATATACTTTGTTTTTATACTTTTCTGCTGGATGCTTAAGACCAAGAAAAATCTTTACTCTTAGGATAGAAAACACGGGGGTGGGGGGAATGGACAGATTAGAATATGTATGAATTACCAAACCTGAACCAAGAAGACATAAATAATTCTCAATAACCCAATATCAATTAACGTGATTTAAAATGTAATTAAAAATTTACCAACAGAGAAAAGCACAGGTCCTAATGAATTCACAGCTGAATTCTACAAGAAATTTAGAGACGATTTAATGGAATACTCTTCAGATTCTTTAATGAAATTTAAAAGTAAGCAATACTCCCTAATTCATTCCTGGAGACAAGCATTACCCATGTACCAAAACCAGAGATAGATTCAACCAAAAAACAGATATACAAGCCAGTCTTTCTAATGAGCATAGATGATAAATTCCTCAATAAAATATTGGCAAACAAAATTCAACCAGCCATCAAAGAAGATTATATACTGTAACCAGGTGGGATTTATCACAAGAATGCAGGGATTGTTCAACATACACAAATCAATAAATGTGAAATACTACATTAGCAGAGCCAAATACAAATATCACTTGATCATCTCAATAGATGCAGAAAAAGCTTTTATTTAGGTGGAACTGGGGATTAAACCCAGGTCCTTGAACTTGCCAGGGAAGCTCTTATTCCACTGAGCCATCTGCCCAGCCCCAGACAAAGCTTTTGATAAAGTCCAACACTCATTTATGATTCAAAAAAATCTGTAAGACATGGATCCATGGTTTTTATCTCAATCTGATAAAAGGCATCTATGACAAACCAACAGCCAACATCATACTATATGGACAAAAGCTGAAGGCTTTTGTTCTAAAATGAGGAACAAAACAAGGGTATCTATTATTACCACTCCTTTTCAACGTACTTCTGGAAACATTAGCCAGAGCAATTAGACAAGAGAGAAATAAAAGGAATAAGGATAGGTGAAGAAGAAGTTAAACTATCATTGTTCACAAATGATAATGACTTCATAAACCCTACCAAAAAACTCCTAGAGTTAATAACCCAATTAATTAGTGTGGCTGGATACAAAGTCAACACTCAAAAATCAATAGCATTCTTGTACACTAACAATAAACACACTGAAAGCAAAATTAGGGGAACCACACCTTCACAATATTATTCAAAAAATGAAATACTTAGGAATCAATCTAAGCAAGTAAAAGATCTATGTATTAAAAATTACAGTACTCTGACAAAGGAGATTTAAGAGGATATCAGAAAATGGAAAGATATCCCTTACTCATGGACCAACATTGTGAAAATGGCCATAATTCCAAAATTGTTAAACAAACTTACTGCATTTCTGGTCAAAATACCATTCCCATCCTCACAGAACTAGAGAAAATATTCCAAAAATTGATTTGTGAGTTGAAGAGGCCTACAATTACAAAGAAAATTCTGAGCAACAAGTTAGGAGAGGAAGCATACTCGAAATTATACTACACCTGACTTGAAATTATACTATAAAGATACTGTGATAAAATCAAGATGCTACTGGAAAAAATAAAAAAACAGACCTAGAGACTAGTAGAACAGATTAGATGTAGGCACGGCTACAAACACACTCAGCCACCTTTGACAAAGAGGCAAAATATGTTCACTGGAAGAAAGGAAGTCTCTTTAATAAATTGTTCTGGAAAAATTGGATCTCTACATACCAAAGACTAAAACTACTACCATGTGCTAAACCGCCATCAAAATGGATAAAAAATCTAAGTATTAAAGAAGATACAGTAAATCTATGGAAGAGAATGTAGATAGAAATCTTGAAGACATACATTTAGTAAGAGAGTTCATAAACATAACCAAAACTGCACAGGAAGCAAATCAAACAATCAACAACTGGGGTCATATCCTACTAAAAAGATTTTGTACAACAAAAGAAATTACCCACAGAATGAAAGTCAACCCACAGAGTAGGTAAAACTTTGGTTAATTGTACCTCAGACAAAGGACTTCTATCTAAAGCATATAAAGAATTGAAAAACTTCAAGCTTTCCACCCAAATTCAAAAACCCATTCGAAAAATGGGCACCTGAGATGAATATGTACTTTTCAGAAAAAGAAATACAAAGGAAAATATATACTTGGAAAATTGTTCAATACCATTTATAGTTTGAGAAATGCAAATTAAAACAGCACAGAGATTCTATCTCACCTGAGAAAGAATGCCTAACACCAAGAAGTCAACCAACAATGAGTGCTGGAGAGGCTGTGGAGATAAAGGAACCCTTGCCACTGTTAATGGCAATATAGACTGTGCAACCACTTTGGAAATCAGTTGGGAGATTCTTCAGAAAACTGGGATTAGAAGTCCCATTTGACACAGCTATTTCACTTCTGAGTATTTTCCAAAAGAATGAAAAACATCATACCACGGACATATATGGGTATCCATGTTTATAGTAGCACAATTTGGCATAGCTGTATCTTGGGAACAACCCAAATGTCATCAACCAAGAAGTGGTATTTTCATAAATACCACAAAAAAGATGTGATATTTTTATACAAAGAAGTATACTCAGCTATAAAGAAGGAAAACCTTGAGACATTTATAGGAAAATGGATACAACAGGATCTGTACTCATAAGTAACATAAATTAGTCTCACGTGTATAAAGATCATATTGTCCTCCTAGTGTAAGAAGTTGAAAGAGTAAATAAGAACCAAACTATACAATAAATATTATGAACCTGCTCAAAAGGAAAGAGAAATTGGAATGGGAGAAAGGAGAAAATAAAGGGAAGGGGAAAAATACACACACACACACACACACACACACAATGTGTGTGTGTGTGTGTGTGTGACAGTAAAGATAGCTATTTTGCTAATTGCTGTTAGTTCATTGAAAAGAAAGGTTTATACCTATATTTTTTGACCAATTTTTCATGCTTGTATCTTTCAGTATGAGCAACTACTTTGAAGATAACAATATACAACATACTAACCATTGTTACACTAACACAAACTTGTTTTGAAACTTTATGTCATTGTTTGTATTTATTTTTCTTTTCTTATTTATTAATTTATAGTGCAACGAAGGATTGAAGTCAGGCCCTTGCACTTGCTAGGGAAGCACATATTCTACTGAGCCATCTCCCTGATCCAGCTAGCTATTTATTTATTTGTTTGTTTGTTTGCTTATTTATTTATTTATTTATTTTTGTGGTGCCTGGTGATTGAACTCATGACCTTGTGCTTCCCAGGCAAGCACTTTTCCCACTGAGCTATCTCCACAGCCCTATCTTTCTTCTCTTTAAAATAAAAAATAACTTCTAGCACTTGGGAGGCTGTAAACAGGCAAATCACTGCAAGTCTGATCTAGTAGTGAGACCCTGAACACCCTGTAGACTTTTCCCTAAAATACTAAAAATAAATAATAAAATAACAAAAAAAAACCCTTCTAAATATGTACTGCTTGTCATGTCACATCAATTACTGTTCTACTCTCCCTCAAGTAAATGTTTTAAAAAAGGGCAATAAATGAAAACAAAGAGACAAGAAAAAAATGTCGTAGGACTGTCCTGCTACAATGCTGTATATGGTTATATATATATATATATATATATATATATATATATATATATATATGTGTGTGTGTGTGTATATATATACATATATATATAATCTGTGTAAAAGTTATTGTTTGTTCCTATTTTTTAAATATTTTTTCTATTTTTTAATTTTTCCTTCACATTCTGTAAGAATTTAAAGTTTAACATATCAATACTTGATGGAAAATACCTGTTCCATATTATCTCTATGATATTTGATATTCAGATAGTGAGGTTAAGCTCAACTGCCTATGTCATAGGGTAATAATATCATTAAGCTTCTCTTCTGGAGGGTTAACAACTTAAGTTTGCAGACAAAAAATTAGAGAAAAAAAAGAGCTTCAAAGGCAGCCAACATTTTGGCCCTAGTTTTTCAAGTTCAGTGAGGAGTCAGGGCGTAAGAGAACCTGTACTGCAACATCCTGTAACTCAGTGGTATCCCAAATTTCCTGATCAAGAAGATTATGGGGCCACAGAGAAAAGTGATCATTGATGTAGAGTGTGCCTAAGGAGAGTCAGATGGAGACAAAACATTCTCTCAGGCTTTCACAGAGAGCAAATTGATCAAGAAATGGCCATGACTCATCCACATGGCTGACAAAGGATCTACAGACTGCAGTACAGGGTTTCAGGGTAAATCCTGAGGGGATTTGACTGACCATGTCAGCTACAAAAGTTACACTTCTTGTTATATAGGTCTTGCTTTATCTTGATCTTCACCATCCAGCAGAAAAGTATAGAAATGAGGTATGAAAAGTAAAGCCATATTAATATGCTGAGCTGTAAAAGGCTCAAGTCCACAACTTCTGACATTGCCAGTCCTGCAGATAACCCCCCACTAGTATGGAATAGGCTATATTGGATTATTTTGCTGAATTCATGTGCCTACAATATTTAAATAGCAACCCATCTTTGACAAAACTAAATAAAAGAGGAGATACAAATGAAGGACCATTTTGTATCTGTGTATACAAAATAGTTAGGATAGCTATATAACTACTTTCTCTTCATTCAATGAGAAGAAAGATTTGTACCAATCATGTTGGAACAGAATATCATGTCTACATCTTGTATTATGAATAACCACTATGAAAAAACAATATGCAATGCACTAATTATTGAAACTGTCCTACTAAGTGGTTTTGAAACTGTCTCATTGCTATTTTTCAATAAAATTAATAAAAAGTAAATAAAATAAAGAACATTTTTAAATAAATTTCAAAATAGGAAGTATAACTAAAGGTTAAAAGGGGAACTTGGTAATATTTTTAGAACTCAACATGTCAGAGTTAGAATATATTTACAGTAGCCCAATACTAATGCTTCAAAATATAAGAACAAAGCCTGACAAAAATAATGAAATAGACAAAGCCATAATCAGAGTTTTTTAAATTCTAACGCCCATCTATAAGTAATTTAGAGAACAATCAGAAAAAGTTCCCAATATATATCGGAATGACTATAACATTCTCTGACCAAACTGACATTTTCAGAGTACTGAAGCTATGAAATATCCATGTTTTTCTACTATGCCTGGAATATTTGTGAAGATTGATCACATATGCTGGTCTTTTACTAACAAATACCAATTCATACAAAAGGTTACAACTTTTAGTTTCCTTAGGTTATGGATCATCCTGAGCATATACTTAGTGTTTAAAGACTACAAAAATAGTAACAAGAGGAAAAAAAAATTATTATGCTCCCTTTAAGCCTTAAAAAAAAAATCACATAAACTTTTGAGGAAAAATTTAAAATGCATGCATTCTTCTTCTCTCTTTTTTTCTCTCTCTCTTTCTGTGTGTGTGTGTGTGTATGATATAAGGGCCTTTGCACTGAGCTACATCCCCAGTTCTTTTTCTTCTTCTTTTTTTAATTTTGGAGAAGGCATCATTAAGTATCTACATTGTCTAACCCAGGTTCAAACTTTCAGTCCTCTTTCCTTGCCCTGGCAGTGTACTGGGATTACAAGTATGCACCACCATGGCTGGCTATAATTTTCATTTTTTAAAAACTTTTTGGAACATTATCCATAACCCTCACCTCATATATATTGCATAACTAAAATTTGTACTATGGCCATGAAGAAGCAAAAATGGCCTCTACCCTTACTTCATAATTTATGACTGCTTAAAATTGGTAGCAAGGAGAATACTTGATTAAATGGAGCTGAATAAAGCAACTTCTCTTATCTCTTTCAACGCCATCACAAACAATAGAACAAATGAGATATAGAATAAATATTCCTTAAAAGGAATGGGGTAAAAGCTACAACTCTGAAATACAAAATGATGCACATTTGAAAAGTACTGTAGAGTACTTTCTCAAAGGGGAAAGACTGACAAGACACACCTTCACTTATTTTACTGAGCCATCTCCTCAGCCCCAGAGACACACCTTCAGACTGTAAACCACTCAGAAATGTCTGCGAAAGCTGCTGCCATGTCATAAGAGACCGCTCTATTTGTCAACCCTATACTAGATCTGTGAATAGGCTAGGATATAAGAAAGAATATTGGCCAGTGGACAGAAAGGGTCTCTGTAAAGGAGGAGCCAAGACAGAGATCACTGCTACAAACAAAGACAGCAACTTAACTGCAGGAGAACAGAGACTTCCGAGGAAGAAGAGGAAGAGGAGGCAGCCCTTACCAGATTGTAGAACAGAGCAGCTAAGATTGATGGCTTTATGAAAACTCTGCAGAGTAATTTTTAGTTGCTGACAATTGGGAAATTGTTTTTTCATCTCAAAGCTACTACAGACAACCAGATGCTCTGTTAAAAGGTCAAAAAAGACACATAAAGATTCAAGATAATATAAAGCATCAAAAGAAAACAAGCAAATTGAAAAATTGAAGAAAAATATAGAAGAGAAAAACAAACCTTTTAATAATTTAAAACCATGTGAAAAACAATCAAAATTGTACTCCTAAACATAACGGGAGAAAAATACAAAAAAATAAAATAAAATAAAATCACACATGAAATGTGCTATCCAATTATACAGAGTATCTGGTATCAGGATACCTTTCAGGCTTATCATAGTAATTGTAAAGTCTGGTAATTTTTTTTAATTTTTAAAAGTGCCAAAAAGCAACAAAATTCAGGGAAAAACTGAATGGAGCTCAAGTCTTGGAAGAAAGGGTACACATTAGCTGTAATTCACATTCACGTTCCTTTTCCTTCAAGAATACACACTGTCCATGATGAGGGTCAGGTAGACTGAAAGCAGAAAGCCATGAGCCAATTGGCCAGAAGAGCCAGAGAAGAAACTTGAGTTGCCAGGTGATTAAATTTTAAGAGGAAATTGAATAAACAAGGGTGGTAAATGGGGGGGGGGGGGAGGCAGCCTCAGGATAGTCTTTCCTCCAAATGACTGGCTAGCCCTCAGCCTCAACACCAGAAGTGAGACTCAGCAGCACAAGAGAAGCAGAAGACGGCAAAGTGATGGCCCTGCCCCCGGGCGCACTGAGATGGCCATTGAGACTGGGCGTGGTGGCACACACTTGTAATCCCAGCTCTTGGGAGACTGAAAACAGGACAATCACTAGGAATCCCATCTGTGTAAGGAGACCCTGTAGACCCTGTACAAAATAAATAAACTCAGAAGGGGCAAAGGAGAGAATTGGAAATTCCTGCAGAAAACAGTCTGTAATCTTAATCTCACCAAGTTAAGACTTGACAGTCATCCTCTGGAAAGGTTGTATGTTGATTATAAAGCCCATGGTCTAACAATAAGAGGTTTCTCTACAACTGAAAGGAATTAAACAGTCTAAAATCAAGTCTATACAATTTTAAATATATCTATCAGCAATTTAACTACTTTCTGAAGTAGAATTCAGCACTTTTCAGAGAAAGATAGCATAATCTGGACTTTATAAAAGTACAATGTCTACTATTAACAGTGAGGGAGAAAGGGAGGGAGGAAGAGAGGGAAGGAGGGAGGGAAGAAGGGAGAGAGGGAGGGAGGGAGGGAAGAAGAGAGATTGAAGTGGAATTCACAGTCAAAATGGAAAAAAAAAGGAAAGAGAAATAGCCACAAAGCCTCAAGGGTTGGAGTTGGCAGAAGGGAATTCAAATGGTTAAAATAAAGATGTTAAAAGAATATAAACAGGATTTTTTTGTTTGTTTGTTTTTGTTTATGGAAACAGGAATTGAACTCAGGCCCTTGCACTTGCCAGGGAAGCGCTTATTCCACTGAGCCATCTCCCTGGCCCCATGGGGTGGAATAATTTTTAATAGTGCAGGAAATATCCTGTGCCTTGTGGAAGTTTCCCTAGAATCCCTAGCCACTCCCCACTGAATAGCACCCTCTCTATTATGACAACCAAAATTACCTGCAGACATTACTAAATATGGGAGAAAAATAAGAACAACATCTATGTTTTGTCAACGTTGAGGGTTGAATCCAGGGTCTTACACATTCTGGCCTAATGTTCATATAACCCAATACTTACAATCTTTTTTTACATATTTAGTACAGAGTCTACAGGTATCAACTGCCTTGGGTCTCACTGTATTTTCCAGCCAAAATTGTTTGTTTAGTACCCATTAATTTTTTTTGTGCTTGTTTCTTCTCCCAGAAACAATTACAAATTAGCAAGTTACCACTATATTATTTTAAAAAAAATATGTATAAACTTTTTATTGTTACGTCATAAAGAAGTATCTTTTTTTTTTCTTTTTCTTTTTTTTGGTACACGATCTCTGTACCCAGCTCAGACTCATAGTGATCCTCCTGATTTCTGCCTCCCTAGTGCTGGGATTATAGGTATGCACCACTATGCCAACTCCATTGCTGGATCAATGTGCCCGGGGATGGGGCTGGAGTGGAATGTGGTGCCAGGGATCAAACCCTGGCCACAAAGCCTACCTAAGCAAACCCTTAATCTGATGAGCTATATTGCCAGCCCTGAGGTACAAAAGTTAAAAAACAAAAATTACAAGAGAAGACTTAATGAAACTACTAGGAGCATCAAAGAAAGTGTAAATGGTACTAGATGCAGGGCAATTATGAACATGGTAGGACACAGGGAGAACAGTGAGCGTGTGCTGAAGATACCAGGGGAGAGGATCTGGTGAAATTTTATACTTAGACAAGAGCCTAGACACAGAAATAATGGACCATACTTCTAAACCCAACTATGTGTTTAATAGTCATCCTTGCCACTGGCGCTGTCATCTTGTCCTTCCTTAGCCTCTTTTTCATCATCCTTGATCAACTCCATCTGGTCCCCCACCCGATCTTCATTTTCACCATCATCCAGTAGATCCCCCTCCTCAGCAGAGTCAACCACAGCAACCACAGATTCCATCTTCACATTAGTCTCATCTTTCTTCTGGGAGGTGCTGGACTGCTCCTCCTCAGTCTTATCATTCTTCATCTCCACTGCTCATTTGCTCTGTTCCTTTTCAATTTTCTCCAGGCTTTCCAGTAAAGAATTCACTTTTTATTTTATCTGGGTCAGCTCCTTCTTAATGGCCTGACGGTCATAGCCCTTCAACTTTCCAGACTTGGATGAGGATCCCCACTAGCCACTCTTAGAATTGACACCACAGGTGCCTCTTTGGGAGGTGTTTCCTATACACACTGGTATTTCCGGGGCACTACAGCCCAAGAAATAGGAGGAGGAGGAGAAGGAGGAAGAGGAACAGGAGGAAGAAGAGGACGAGGAGGAGAAAGAGGAGGAGGAGGAGGAGGAACACGTCCTGGGTAACTGGACTACCTGTCATAATAATCACGTTGAAAGTCATAGTCCAAGCCAAAAAAAAAGGACCTGAGTAGAGGGGACAGAGAAGAGTGTTCTGGTACTGAGCTGTACATCGCTGCAGATCGTTTCACCAGGTTCTGCTTTTTCTCTGTTCACTTTTGGGTCTGCAGCCAGATTAATACCTAAAACCTGGCCAGCAATCATTCTGCCACCCTCTCCAGCTACAGCAGCCTGGGCATTTCTTTCATTAACATACTAGACAAAGGCAAAGTCCTTGTGAACGGAGCAAACCACAATTTTGCCAAATTTGAAGAAGATGACCTCTACATCAGATTTCTTCACCCCAAGAGTGTTCAGGTTCTCAATAAACACACAGGAATTCATGGAGCAAAGATCTGTCTTGTTAGTAACATTGCTAGCCATCATGTTTGAAGATAAAGTTGCTGACAGTGACAAAAATTGTAGCTGAATGTCCGAAAGATCTCACGGGAGAGGGATGAGAGAAGAGATTCGATTCTGAATCTCCTGCTCCCAGGTTCTACGTAGAGTTGACTGCTGCTCAAGGTCAGCAAATGGCAGCAACTGCCCAGACTCCGTCTCTTCCCAAAATAGCCTCTCCATTGTATTATTAAAACATTTTGGATGAGTTAAGAAATTAACCTAAGGACAAAAAAAACTACAGTTTATTTATTTATTTACTTATTATTTTGAACAGGGTCGTGCTATGCAGTTGGGATTCTTAGTGATCCTCCTGTCTCAGCCTTCCCAGAGCTGGGATTACAGGCTGTGCCACCACACCCAGTTTTTGTGGTCAGCTCAGCATGGGGCTGAACTATCTCCCTACCATTTAAATTGCATCAACAAAATTCCCTAGCCCAAAGCAAAAAGAGGAAACAAAATTGCAAAACATGGTTAGAGATTCCACGTCCCTCTTTGAACCGCACTTCATTGTCTACCATACTTGTAATTGAAGTTCCTGTCAAAGAGTTAGCAGAGAAAAGGGCAGAAAAATATTTTTGAAAAACAGTGATAGAAAGTGTTCCATATTTGATAAAGAAGAATAGCAGCTGTTTACCAATCCAAGAAGTTCTGACTCTCAAACAGGAAGACGACAAAAAAAAAAAAAAAAAAAAAAAAAACTATGTTTGTGCAAAATTATAGCTGCCCTATTGAAAACTGTAAGTAAATTTTAAAAAATTGTTAAAGTAACCAAGAGAAAAAAGACACGTTATGGACAAGGAAATAAAAAGAATGATAGCTGAGTTGGTATCAGAAATAATAGAGACCAGAATACATTGGGATGGCATATTCAAAGTGCTGAGGAAAAATATCTCCTACAAAATTCTGCACCCAATGAAAAGAAACTCCAAAAATGACAGTGAAAGGAAGGCTACTGCAAATGCTAATTGTGTGGATAAATAAGAAAATCTTTTGCAAGAAAGTGTAGCTCAGTGGTAGATAACATATAAGCCCCTAAATTCATTTGCAACACTGAATGATGATTTTAAAAACTCACTTTTTAATTTTTCTTAAATTATTTAAAAGTTCACTTACTATTCATAATAAAATTAAAACATTGTATTGTACGTTTATAATATAGAAAGAGGCATGGAAAGAAACATACGGCCACAGTACCAGAAAGGTAAAAAGAGATGAATGTAACTCTTGCTTTCAATTTCATGTAGTGTGATAAATTAAGATTGGTTATGAGATCCCTAGAACAACCAGAAAAACAAATGCTTTGATAAAATCCGCTGAAACAAAATTCACAGAAGAAACTGAATTTCAAAATAGGGCCAACCAGATAGCTCAGTGGATTAAACTGCCTGCTCAGGCAAAGCGCAGCGGCCAGGGTTCAATCCCCAGCATGCCATGTGGGCCCTGCCCCCAGGGTGCACTGAGACTTCCATTGAGACTGGGTGTGGTGGTGCACCTGTAATCCGAATGCTTGGGAGCAAGAAAACAGGAGGATCACCAGAGTCCAATCTGTGTAGTGAAACCTTGTTGACCCTGTACTAAAAATACATTTTAGAAAATGTACCCAACACCAAAAAAAGAAAAGTAGAACAAAATTACAAAAAAAAAAAAAAAACCAGTCAAACCATAGAAAATAAGTACAAGCTATAGACTTAAACTCAACCATATGGCTAGGTACATTAAAAGTAAATGAATTAAATAATTAAAAACAAGGCATCAACATAATGGATTATAAAGCAATGTTCAACAATATGCTGTTTAGAAAAGAATAGCTTTATAAACATCCACACAGATTGAAAATCCAAAGAGAGAGAAAACACTTCCATATATAAAAACATTGCCGTGTGTATTTTCCTCTACCTCAGATCTGGCCCTGTGCCTTTTCTGGCTCCTTCTCAAAGTCAAAATGATCAAAAAGTAAGCATGTGAGCACATTCAAGACGGCCAGGACATCACAGCTGATTCATAAAAAAGACTTTCAAACAGCTTCAAAGAGTTACAAGAACGATGGTGTCTTAGTTACTTTGTACTGGTCGCAAACTAAAGAAGGAAGGCTTTTCTTACTTCAGGGTTTGGGGAGGTTGCAGTCCATAATCAGCTGGCTGCAAGGCAGGGTGGGACAGCAGAGGGTCAAGGTGGCAGAAGCAGCAAAAGCAAGAGGAGCAAAAAGGAAAAAAACAAGCCTCTGTTTCTCCTTTATGTTGTCCACAGGCTCCCTGCACTAGGACCAGGGCGCATCTTCCCCAAGCCCTCCTCAGGCGCAGGCTCAGGAGGTTTACAAGGTGAGGACGCTGACCCTGTGCTGAGTCACTGAAACTTTTAAACTTCTTAAGCCGACCCACTGAATCAACCTTCACAGCCTTCTGGGTGAACAGCCACCCTAGGGCATATCCTCTAGACCTCAGGATGCAGAACTGCTGAGTTACTCAGTTAAGTTTCTAAGCCTCTCACACTGGCACAATGCATTAACCATTACATAAGGGATAAGTGTCGTTGAAGGAAGGGGTAGTATTTTGAGGCAGATTACTGGCCATGTATCTTTTTGCTATAGTTTATTTTTAAAACTTTAACATTTACTGTATTGTTTTAATCACAATTCATACCCAAGCCAGCTAACTTATAACAAATAAAGGTTTGCTGTGAGATTCACTGTCCATGCTGTCTTTTTGGTTGGCCTCTGATGAGGGTAGCAGATGGTATCCCATCATCACTGGAACCATGAGGGTGAACTAATTGGTCACATCTGAAGAGCAGAGAGGTTGCCTATAATCCTAGCACTCTGAGAGCCTGAGGATCAAAGAAGGAAGGGAAAGGGAGGGGA